>APFE031528793.1:11730-38521 GCA_000404065.3 Pinus taeda | reverse complement strand
GGCACAACAATATTAATAAGGGGTACAACTACCATAGTAATGGGGTAATCACTAGTATTATAGGGACCCAACACCTTGGTACCTAAGTATATATTTGGGTCATGCATTTATATATCTTTACTCTTGCTATGTGGTTACCTTTATATGGGTTTTATTGAAATTTGTGATAAGTGAGGACTATTCCCCATACAAGCTCATTGGTTCAGACGATACAAAGATGCAACAATTATAGATTTAAAATTAGGAATGTCTCAAAATCCTTCCTAACAATTAGATTAGCTAGGGGTCCAAATCTAACCTACATATATTAATGTTTTAGGAGCAACCATTCATTAATGATGATTGTTTGACACCTAATCCATTGAGGTTGGTGTGGAAGAGTTCCAAAAATCATTGCAATAAAGGTCATCTCTTGGAAGTTGAAAACAAAGGGTCTAGATCACATGTATTAATATTTAAATCTTGTGAATAGAATGTATTGAACATTTACCTAAATCTCTCTATTATTTATGTATGTTTAACATGGTATTAGAGCAGGTGAATTCCTATCCTACTCAAGTTTAAGCCACTAGTTTTGTGGCCTTTCTTTTCCATACTAGCTTATCATATCTCCTTGCATGCTTAATGTTCCCTACAAATCCATTCCTTATGCTAGCTACACATTTAATATTCTTATTTTCACTACACACCTAACACATATAATATAGTAATGCTTGGCCTTGTCCATCACATTAGTCTACTCCTAATACTAAGTATCCTCCTAACACTTCCCATCCATGAGAAGCATGTGGCGAAACAAATAGATATGCACCAAGGGAAACACATGGTTATGTACCCAATCATAAGGGACAAGACATTCTTGTAATGCATTAGCTAGTTTGTTGGCTAGTCCACTGACAACAATGTACATTTTTTATTCTCTAGTGTTATCAATGTCCTTTGATAACAACATACATTTCTATGCTTCTCAGGTGCTAGGTGTAGACAAAACCTCTCATGATTCCATTTTCTCCTATGCTGAAAGCTTCTCATCCATCCCTCTTATGTTCTAGGCATATCATCACTTCCTCATGGTACTATGCATTATTCCCCATATTCCTTCCTTTATTTTTTGTGTGTACAATAAACATATGTTGTTGTTGTGAACCTATATATATAGTTTCAATGTGTACCTATCACAAATTTGTTGCCTCTTTGAATTGCGAATCTCCATAATTCATGAAGCTTGATTTACATACAATCAACTGAGTCTATGCTTGTTCAACCAGAAGAATGGATGTGCTTTCATAAATATTTTAAATTTCTTGGCCTTAATTCAAAGTTTTGTTTCTTCAATAATGGTTTCAAGTTGAGGTAGCATGGGGTTTTAGAGTGAATTCGAGCTGATAGGTTCCTTGTAGAAAATATTTGAGAATTTTTATCCAAGGACCATTGCAAATGTTGGAAGCTTGGTTCGGATTGATGTGAACAAGTCATTTGCAAAAGGATGCAAAGGTTCCTTGCTACATGGTTAGATAATTCCTTATGATGATGACTTGATGATTGCAAAGGAGTTGTAAAAGGTTAAATAGGGGTTGGACATGTCTAATGAAGTCAGAAAGATGTATGGTAGAATTCTAGGCAGAGGATCTCAGAAATTCTTCAACTTACATATCTTTGTTGGGATTCAGCTATGCATAGTGCAACGATTCTTCATTTTTGTTGGGAGACCTATGTCAACAGTGCAACAATCTTCTCTGGGATGACGAGTCATCCATGTCATGATGCCTATAGGTAACAAAATTTAAAAACCATGGAAAAAACCAATGAATTTCCCAAATTTTTTCGATGTGCAATTAAAGTGGTAACAAATCCATAAAAAAAACACTATATATTTTTTATGGTATTCACAATGAAAAAGGGCTATAAAACTAAAAGACTCGATCAACAATGTGTGAATTAGATGATTTCTATTAGCACTGTCCTAGAACAGGTATTTACACCAGTGGGAGAAGATTAAGTTACCTCAAGGTTCAATAATATGATGTTATGGTAAGTATTGATAAAAGTATATTGGCTTGTGTGGACCATACATTATTCTGATTTTATCTGACCAGTACACATCCGTTGATCGATATAAATGTGTTGAGATTTGATGGTTGGGGAGTTTGAAAGTAGCCCTTAATTAGTATGGCATACACAGTGAGTTCTTAATTATATCTTGTTATGAATGCTTAGTTTTCTAATGGATATATGTTTCATATCTGGAAGGCTCTTTTGATCCATGTGCATCATAGTTTTATCACTAAGGTCTTGTTAATTTGAGAACCAAAGGCCCTATAAACTTGTGTGCACCATATTCACTCCATAGAAATGTGAATGAATTCTTAATTATTTGAATTGAGCATGCCTACTATCTTGAGTCTTGTCATTAGTGTTTTTGATTGATTATAGAGATAGTATATGTGAAAAAGGGAAAAGATCTCAAAGTGTATGCATGAGATCAAACTTGCTGAAAAAAAAAATTGTTGGAGGTTCATTTGGTTTTTTGCTTTCTCTGCAACTACTTTATGACAGAGTCTTTAGATGTGCACCTACAATTCAAGACATTAAAGATGTATGGTTCTTCATTCCTTTTAATTACTTAAGGGTCACATTTTTTATCTTCACACTATATTCAGTCACTAATGGTTTTCTTTGTGTGATAGAAATTCATTTTTTCTTGTGTATGCCATTTTGTGCCATATTTAAAGTTTAGGAAATGACTTGAAGGCTAAGGTTAGATATATTCTCATGTGCACCATTTAGTTGTATGTTTGTATCTTCATTTCAATGTAGAAAAACCTTGTGCCTTAGACATTTTTTTTTCATAGATAAGTGGGTGGATGATCTTCATATATGTCCAATACTAAGCCTTTATGTTTGATATCTTACTGAAGTTGTATGTTAATGGGCTTTCTATAAACTTCACGGTCTATGTGTAGTACATATATTATGGTAAAGGACTATATACAATATTTCTTGAAGTTCATGAGCATACTACTACAATTTTCTCTTTGATACTATATTACCTTCATAGAGGACTGCACCTAGTGAATGTAATTCCATTGATTTTGAGATCACTTTTATTACTAGAATGCAAGGATAGTTGTTGAAATTTGTCTTGATTGCAACAAATTTTCCACTGCATTGACAAAGGTCTATTTCCTCCTTGGTTATACAAAATAATCATTGTATATATGTTATTATTGAATTATTGTAAAGTTTGAATGCACAGGGCAGAGATCTATATGCAGAAGTCAATGAATTAAATGTAATATTGCTACTTGTCTTGCAGAGATAGAACGCGGGGATTGGCTTTGCAGTGATTATATATTAAGTAAGGATTGTATTTATGCTTGTTGTGTGCTATGATAAAATTCTAGAATGAAACTTCTTGTTTTGTGTGTTGATGGTAATTGTCTCAATGTTGTAGTGAGACTATATGGTTATACTTGAGATTATTTTTTAAGGCTTAATATATTGTAGAGACATATATATAGAAATGTTTATTTTGGATGTACTTAAGTAGATTGAAAAGAGGATTCTTTTTGTTTTATTCAGAATAGTGCTTATGTGGGTCCAGTTTGAAACACTCTAAAAAGTGTCCTACCAGATCAGTGATTGTTGCAAGTGGTCACATCATGAAATATTTTGAAAGATGGATAACAAGAGGTCAGAGGGAGTTGTTGCTTCCTTCAAATAGGTAGGAGCCTTCACACTACAAAAATTTTGCACTAGTGAAAAATGTAAAGAACTTTCTTTAATAATATTTAAAGATAAAGAAAACAACAATAATGACAATTTTTCCCAGTTGGGTTTTCCACGTAAAAATAAAGTGTCACATGTGATGATGTGATTTTTGATTTATTGATATGTCCTATGATTATATGATATTATTATGTTATCGGGAAATTCTTAACTCAATGGTTCATTAACATTTCCAAATAAAACTAAAAATACTAATTGCATGAAATACTAATTCACCACCCCTCTCAGTATTTCTAACAACAAATTGATGTTTTTGATCACTTGTTTTATGGAGTGCTAATAGGTATGAGAATAAAAAGGCATGAGACTGAAATTGATATAAGGAATATCACTCATGCTGGCTCACTCTCACTACTCGTAAGCTATGTTAGGTTGGTATTGTAGTGTAATGTACCTCTTTCAAGGTTTTTATGTTTGTTTTCCATTGGAAACCTCATGAGACTTTGCATATTATTTTTAGGTTTTTTTGCAACATATCTTCATCTTCACTCCAAATTGGTGTTGGCCTTATTCATTATGGATTTTGAAGTTACTTTCACTATTATTGAGGGAATGTCCTATATAAAGTGGTAGCTACCGCATGATAATTGAATACATTGCATAATTATTGGACAAGACATTGGTATCTAGTGATATAGGTATACCATTTTGCTGAGATTATTGGCATGATGAATAGATTTAGCACTTGTTCAAGTAATGTGACCTGCTTTTTATAGCTTCATCGATATTTAACTGCATATTGTAGATACATTTTAGTATCATAAATGCACTATATCAGAGATAATTATGACCTAAAGTTTGAATTGGTCTAGGTTTCCATAATATGATATCTATGATATTTGATTTTGTTAGATATGAATGTGTGGTGTCTGTTCTTGTTTTAGGTTTTTCTAATGCCATTTTCTTCATTAAAGAGATTGATTACTAGAGTTTCAACCAAATTTTGGCTAGTTATCAAAATGTTTGATCAAACTGGTTGATAGAAAATATATATATGCCCAACTTCCATTTTCTACTATGTACCATGATCTATTGTATATTTTATAGTGATTTGGAAGGTCATATGCTCACTTTTCTCTTTATCAAGATTCATTGGTCGCTTCTTACTAGGCTTATAAAGCATAAATTCAAAGGCATATAATGATGCATGTGATGTGGAAATGCACATTACATCTGATTTAGTCACAACTATTTTGTTTACATATGTTGTAGCTAGTCATCCTCGAGTGTCATTTGCAACTATGCAGGTTTGGTATATACACAACAGTATATTTGTCCACATGATTTGAGCAAAAAATGCTTTCTTGTATTTGTAGAAACTTAATGCAAGGTATATGTGAAGTAGTTGTGAAAGAATATTTGTTCATTGGAATTCATTGAAGAATATCTCTTGATTTGTTCTTGTGGGTGCATCCAAACTGACTTTACTTGATGAATATATTCTCCATTATTTAGAAATAGGAATTGTTTTGCTTCAATCATAGGAGAAAAAAATCTAAAGATGATTTCCTAGCGCACAAACTTCATCAACCTAAATAAATTTCCACATTCTCTTGACGAGTACTCTCTTTTTGTCAATAATTATTATTGATACATCCTCTAAAAAAAAATATTCAAGGACTTTGATTCAAAGCTTTCTTCTTCTCAGTGGATCTAGTACCATTTTGTTCTTGATTTGTTAGGAAAATGGGTCTAATTGGTGATGTATTAGAGTTATTGAATACCTTGATACATTCAAATATTGATGGCATTGTAAAAATTAGCAAGTACACTCGCTCTGATATTCAAACCTAGTTGCAAAATGAATAAAACAAGATTGAGTTTTTTCAACTCGAATCTCAACTAAAATAAGATGAATTACAACAAAATAATCACCATTCTTAATTGAATTTTCTTTCATAACAATTATATTTTGACTCCCATTAGCAATAAAAAAATTGATTAGATCACTAAAGCCATTTTAGGAGAATTTTTCCATAAAGATGTAGAGGTTCAGGTTGCACCTCTCAAGCCCATCATAAGACCTTGGGAATAACTTCTTAGAAACCATAATAGAACCAGTATTAGATATGGCAAGAATGTGTCCTTTTCACATTTTGGACTACTCTAAACCCATTAGGTTTGAAAGTGTTGGGTTTCTTTAAGACAACTCAACTTCGCCTACTCATTTTCCACAACTGCTAAGTTAGAGGGTCAAGTGCCAAAATTGTGATCATGTTGGCCATGTGAAAGAATGGCATGTTGATATCCACCCTTATAATAATTGTGGAAAACATGCTCATCATTCAGAAAGACAAACTAGACATAAGAATCTTACGAGATAAAATATTCACCCTGGATAGATCGCTTCATGGAAACTGTATGCAACAACCAAGAAAGTATTAACACATATTTTAATGGAGATATATTCATATTCTCACTTTGTATCTAGTAGGGGTGAATTTATGGTTAGTTACCATATTCAAAGAAATATCAAGTGAGCATAAGCCACAACCTGAACTAAAGCTAGTTGCTAGAGCCTAGAGCTAGAGTTAGCCATAGCCATATTTAGATTTGCAGTAAGAGAAAGAGTCATGCTCCATGATAAATTTTTTGGTTGATTTCCAAACTTAGACCACCACTGGTAGAAGACTTTGATTGTTACTACATCAGTTTGTGATCATCTTCAAACTATCATCAAGGAGCACTTCCACTTTGCGAAAGACTTTAACGTCTAGCTATATTTGGAATTCCTACAAGAACTGCTTCAAGCTTAAGTTCTGGTGGTCAACCTTAAACCACCATTGGTAGGAACTTTCGGCTCTTCTACCTCATTTGGTTTGTGGTCTTCCTCAAACCACCTTTTTAGAGAGCACATCCAACCATTGGTTGTCATGCAAAAAAAGTTCAACTCTCTTCTTGGACTCATATACACCCCTTCGAATTATGAGGGAATGTTGGACACCTAATCTATTAGGTTTGGTTTGGAGGAATTCCAACAGTCATTGAATTCCAAGAGACCTCTTGGAATATGAAAACCAAGGGCTATAATCAAATGGATTAATATGTACATATTATGAATATAATGTATTCCATGATTGACCTAAATATCTCTATTACTTATGTGTTTGTAACAACGATTATAGTATATTATCTCCCAATCCTCTATGAAGACTCAAAACACTTCACCTTCTTCATAATTTTAAGGATTTAATTAGGGAAATAACTATGGTTTGGAGGAAAGGAGCCTTAAGCTTAGCTCCCACATAAGATAGTTGCATACAATCAATGAAGTTGCAAGTACAAATATCTTGATATTACACATAGACATTACATCATACCTACAGTCTCATACCCACAAGAAAATCCTTTTAGCAGACATACACAAAAGGACCTCAATACATAAACATAATAATCCTCTTGATCACTAAAAAACAATCCCATAACCAAATATATGTTGTAGTTTAACACTTGTACCACATTCCAAATCCCACATAATAAAAGTTCCAAATTTATTTTCATTTCTAATTTACCAACTTGATTTAAGAATTAAATTTAAGAAGCAAACAACAATAAAATGAATAGAGAAAACATTTATATGAAATTTCAAGATTGCAACCAATTTGGGAAGGATCTTTTCCACCCAAACATAGTCTCACATTCACATCAACTTTCTATAGCTGGCCAACCCTTAGGTAGCCCATGGTACCACAAGGGGAAAATTGATAACTCATTGGAGAATAGGGCTAGGAGAATGCAACTGTCCTTTAGACATATGATAGAGTATGGGATCTAATTTCCCAACTAAGCCTAAGCCTCTATGATCTCCACATTCTTTTGAGATAGTTAGAAATGAAAATAATAAATCCCTTCAATTCTCTATAGTCCCTTGGTGATTCCCCACCTTTTACTTATCATGCTTAACTTTCACATACCAAATCATTGTTTAATCTACCCAACTAGAGTCCAAAGCCTTTATGTAAGTGTTGGATAAGAAAAAGTCATGGAGATCTGAAAAGACACCAACATTATTTTTAAATGACATTGAAAATTATATTGCTATATTTAGGCACTTAAAACATAGTGTAATCATCCAGAATGCTTCAACCAATATTGTCCTTAGGAATGGAAAGATTCCACTTGTGGCTCTCATTGCACAAGCACTCATGTGTCTTAGATCCCTATGGGTGTCTCTCTCCATAAATGAATGATTGGTTGACATCCTTTTGTATTAATAAGTCTCTTCCCCCTTTTATCATTTCCCATAATCAATGTTGTATACTACTATACAGTCCCAAATTTACCTTAGTCTCCTAGGAAATCCATGGGTCAACCTTAAAATCCAAATAATGTACTTATCCCATTCATTCCATTATATTATGAATAACTATTGAAACTTCCACTAAAACTTCCATATTTATTAGGGTTATTGTCCCAATCACCTACTCATTCATAATTAGTTGGTTCTTGGGAAAGAGGGAAAAGGGTTAGATTCAAAATTCAAATTTCATTGCAAGGATTTGTCAAAACAATTTTCTACAATGCCCTTATCATTTTCCCACTCATGGTGTCATGGTTGATATGTATCCTCATATGTTCATAGATAGCCATGCCAACATATTCATTAATCAATCATTTAGATCACATATACATTGTTCCTAGATTCATTCACTTCATTTTTTCGCAATAATGACATATTTATGCCAACATAGGAAATACAATACCATTAACATGCTTGATTACAATTAATTATAAATTAACTCCAGGGTCAAGTTGGTGTTGTTACAATCCCCCCCATAAATGAACACGGTCCATGGTGTTCACATAAGCTTTGAGCATTATCTTGGTTGCAATTGTAACACCCTCATCCCATATCTACCCAAGTAATTGGCCAACTAGGGTAAATATGCATGGAGAGGCCACTAAAATGGGATTCAACCTCCTAATTCACCTTAAGGAAGTGGAATCGACACAAAAACACCACACAGACCCTCCACATCAACAACAAAATTATCAGGAGCCATCCCAACCACTTAGGTAACCATCCCTTTGGTCTCACTGAGTTTTTAGACCATTAAACTTCCAGATTCTCTCTTGATATGGACAAGCATGCATCCAGGAGACTTCATGCACTCCCACAGCATGGGTATGCATGCGTATGGGGAATTTTCTCCTTAGACCTGTGCCTGCGACTCCAAGATTTGTGTGACTTCTTCAAGCCCAGAACCCAGGTCACTACCCATAACTTAATGACAGGTTTAAAATGAATTATCACAACAGAATAATGATACATTTTCAAAAGCATCAACAAGGATTAGACTGGACCCCTACTAGCCATGACAAGAATTTTGTCTACCATGTCACAAATATGTAATCTACATGTTTAAACAATAGATATGAGCATAGGGATCTCATACTTATATGAGAATATCTAAGAAGTAATGTTCCCTTATATCATTAGTTGCATTATCATTTATTAGGTCATAGATACATTATTTATTAATTTACAAATCAAAATATGAGGGGATCCATACATCATCACTATCATAATACATTCTTATAACCAACATAATAACAACAGAAATTCCAAGGATACATCAACCATATAATCCACATATAAGCCAATACATTTATACATAATATGTCAATGAAATAACCTCTTATTAATGAATGCAAAATACAACTTAGGATGGGACTACCATGTTCCACCAAACCATAGATTAGTTGAGCCAATTCTCTCTTCAACCAATCACCCTCGCGACATATTCTAAGCATGAATGTGGGACTCAACCAACAAGAACAAACCAGGGCATCCCGAGGCTACACCAACTCACCCTCATCAATAGAAATTAGGCTTTACCACAATCCAGATCAGATCACTAGCACAACACAATAGACATGTAATAACATTCTTTACCATGATCTCCACTAGATCACTAGGCCAAAACAAGCATGGATGCCACTAAATTTCTCCACCTACACTGTGAGGAATTTTCTTGTCTCCTAGTATCTCATGCTTTGCGTTAATCCATAGTCTGATATAGGGATCACTGGGCCCTAAACCAAGACTCCACCCTCTAGGCTTTATTGTATATCCTGCCATTCAGCAAAAAGGATTACTAGGCTTAGTCAAGGGAAACCACCTCTAAGATTTATCGTATATCCCGCCATTAACTAGTCAAGGATTCCTAGGCCCACTGAGGCACACAATACCTAGATTTACTGCAACCCACAGTCTGGTTCAGGGGTTACTAAGCTAGTGGATTTACCACAATCCATAGTCTGATTCATGGATCGCTAGGCCATGTGTTATTTCTTCTGGAGATCCACCTCACTTAACTTCAAATCCATCTGGAAATATAGCTCACCCAAAACATGAGAACACCATCATAGTATGAATATCTGGAAATGGAAAGGATAGGCTATAAACACGATCACACCTTGCGAAACCAATGCCATAACAGCAAATAACCACATGCAATACCATGCATGCCAAATCTAGCAAGGAAAACACACATGCAAATTGATACCTGCAAAGAATATTGTTGTAGTTGTGTTGGGTAGCGGATCCCCCCCCATAGCAGGTTTTTGGGGCTTGAAGCCCAAATTTTGGTCAAGTGTATTGTAAAGACCCCATGAAATGTGGGTGCGGAGCATGGAGTAAATGTTCAAGGGGTTGTTAGCCCTTGAAAATATAAATTAACATATTGTAAGGTCAGCTTACCCATGGTCCACAGACCATGGGATTGTATAAATAGAGTGCAACTCTAAGATGTAAGGGACATGTTCTTTTGGATGATGAATTAGCTTTGAGTCTATAAGTCCGAGTCTTGGGTTGTAGTAGTAGGAAGAGGCTCTGTAACTGAGTGTACAGAGGCCTGGTAGAGTCCACAGCTATGTTCGCGAACTGCGATAGCTAAGTGCACAGGGCAGAGTTGGGATTGTACTTGAACAGAGAATTAATAAAAGATAAGTTGATTTTGAAATATTGTGTGTCTATGTTTATGCTATATGCATGCATCTCTTTACAGTTTTATGATTGCGCACACTTGTTATGAATTTTGAATGATTAATGAGAATATTGGGCCCACACAATTAAGTTAAGATCTATAATAATAGCACAATAAGCATAAAGGATCTAGAAAACACCTCTTCGTGCTCTTTATAGATCTGCACGGAAGCAGTTGCACAAGTTCCGAAGTATAGATGGTTACGCAGAGCAGCACAAGCACACAGGTTCATTTCGCAAATGTCCTAGACTTCATCAAGGCATCCCTAGGGTGCGAAAACCTGGTTCCAGCACCCTCCCATACTACCTTGGGTGAGACCTCATTTTGTGCATTGTGGACTATTGCTGAAAGGGCCGGTAGTTTCGAGATTTGCTTGGCTAAATCACTTTTGAACCTAGGTCAGGCCCCAACAACCCAACAAATGGATTCATTGTCGAGACTAGGATCTGCCTAAGGGATGTCTGATGTCATGCCACTGGAACCCAACAAAGAAGGAAATTGAAGAGTGGTTGGACAAGAAGATTTACAAGTTTGTGACATAGGAAAACAGAACTCCACAGGTATCCGGGAAAAGGTGGCTAGATCTCTACATGTATACATAAATCTACAAGATCTTCTTCGCATCCTTTCCTTCTGAATTGTATGAGTGGACCACAAGTTTAGCTGAAAACCAAGGAAGGTGTAAGCTCAACCAACTGATAGTGTGGACTTTGGAATTAGTGCGCAGACTAGAGGCATCAGAAGATAAGATCATGTGAGCTATGGACCATTGGCTCTACTAGATAATAGGAGGATTTATCACTAAGTTTGTGATCGACACGAAAGTGAGCTACAACAAAGAAAAATGACATTTTCTCAAGGGACTGCAAGGTAAGTACATTAAATCTTTGAATACCTGGATTAATATGCTGTTATGTGAAAAGTGGGTTATGCAAGTACATTAATGTTTGGAATGACGCAGAGTGGAAAGATCTACAAAGGTAGCAGGAAAGTAGGAAATAGTCCCTTAATTTCACCTTCACGAGAGAGCGAGGAAGAGCTCACTTGGGTCTCTCCCAGAAGTGCGGTCTGTTAGCACCTAAATCCGCCTCAGGCTGAAGGAAGGCAAAATTCAGGGTAACCACAAACCACGCTCAGTCTGGTAGCTAGCCCTACCAGAACAGGAGAGGGCTCTCTCCGAGTCACACTCAGTGAGTTGATGAACAAAAATTACTGAGATGACTTTCAAACGAACTATTTATCTTAGGCTAGTAAGTGGAAATGAAAATAAGGAGTGATTTTTATGAATGATTGTGTTTCTGGGATGTTATGGGGACACTGGACCTCAATGAACAGAGAACTTAACATAAAGGCACAGATTATTTCGTGAGGCAAGGTAGGCGAAAATCATAGCAATTTTAATTTTAAGATATGGCGAAATGGGGAGATTGATTAATAAGATTAAAAGGGCATGGACAACATGAATCCTTTTTAACAGAAGAATGAACATTGAAATTTTCCCATAGGTAGAGCAATAGAATTGAATTCTACCTGACCTCACTCAAAAAATTTCCCCAGAAATGAATATGAAATGAAACTATGGAACATAACAAAGAAATGGAGAGATTGATTAAGAAGGTGAAAAGGGCATGGACAACATGAATCCTTTTCAACAGAAGAATGAAACATTGCACATGAAATTTTCCCACAGGTAGAGCAATAGAATTGAATTTCACCAGAAATGAAATGTGAAATGAACTATGAAACATAACGAGATACATATGAAACAAAAGAGAAACACTTGCTACACTCATAACCACAGGAATCTCATGAAATAGAGCTGCTGCCTTTCATTAATTCTCTGTAAAAATATACAGTGCAGAAACAAAGTTTCTTTCCCACAGTCCCCCAGAAGTTACAAGCCAACCAACCCTTTGAAAATAACTTGAATACAATCTATAGAATGTGTGAGGGAGAGATATAACGCCCAAGGGTTGGGAAGTTACTCAAATCATTTCGAAATGGAGTTGGAGAGCCAACCATCAGCTATAGGTGCAGCACTCTCAAGCATGACATTTGGCTAGGGTGACACTTTGCATTCCTTTGCCACTTGGATAGATACCCATCTGGAGAGAAAACTCTTTAAATGCCACCTTTGGTGCCAAAAAAACGAATTGTAGATGACCGGGCCCACTTGGAGAAGTCGCGACCCGAAATTTCGCGAAACGAGAGAAAATTGGCAGTTTTTTCCTCTATGCGTCGCGCCAAATTATCTGTGCGTCACGCCAATTTAGAGCCCATTTTAGGGAACTTGTAAGTCTCCACAATGTGCCTAAGTGGGCTTGTTGGAAAGCCTATCGTGTCTACTTTCTAACCCCACTAGAATTTCCAAATTTGGTGCTCATTTGCCCCTCCAAATCTTCATTCTCACAATACTGCTTTCTGTGTGTCAAAAAGGTGGCAGAGATGCCATTTTTGGATGTTTTTTTACCTTTAGGAGGCCCATATCTTGTCAAAATTTCTTGCCCGAACACCAGTAGTAGTATTTCTCGATGCTGAATCCAAATATGCAATTCGTTCCTTGATTAGAGCCCTATAATTTTAGTGTCGTGCCAGTGGCACGACGCACAGGGAGGAATTTTATGTTTTGTGTCCAAAAAATTTTCCTGTGACCAAAATTTGCCCAAATTTTTTGAAATTTGGGTTGGAGGTTCCCTATGAAGTGCTATGCTATGCCAAGGAAGCCTCAACAAAGATTCAAAGCCAATCTTTCTCCTTTGCCTCCTTTGCCTCCTTTGCCTCTTTTGTCGCTTTGCTCAATTTTGCTTTTAGGCTCCTGATTCTTACTCTGCAGCTCATGTTTCGGGCCTGGTAGTGATGAGTCATGCGCCTCAACATGTCTTTCTCCCTATTAGCTTTATCTAATCGTTGCTCCAAGTGTAGATTACCTGATCCAACCAAGACTCACGGTCGTTGTTGATCTCTTGCTCCAAGGTAGTGAGCTCGCTCCCTCTCTATTGGACAGCTTGTCGATTTTCACGAATTCTTTGCAACTCCATGATCATCTATTGGTCCTCAAGTTGTTTGTTTCTCTGCTCCAGATACTTGATGACCCATCTGGCCCTCTCGAAATTCAATTCTTTGATTTTTGTTTCCTGCTCCTGAATGGTCATCCTAAATTTGGCATTCTCTGCCTCTGTCTCTTCATCCGGAATGAGGATGACACCGGTCTCTTGTGCACTTGATGGCCCCTCATCCTACACTAGCTCCTTTCCCTTACCCTGCTCCTATGGTGCTGATGTTGGAATCGAGGCCCCTTCCACCCCGGGTGGAGATAACACTCGCTTTGCTGCTACGAACAATGGTCTACTACCCTTCTCGTATGTGATGTATACTGGCATGGTGGCAGTCTCATGGTGCTAAAACTGATGTGAAGGACCCCCCACCTCATGCTCTACCTCTGATACCACCGATGGAGAGCTGAAGAAATCACAGGAGATGAAGTCCTCCCAAGAAATACCCTGCAATCCTAACTGATGGTCCACCAAAATCTGGATGAGAGCAAAATCATAGACATTGTTTAGTTGTTGTCGAGGGGTCTTGCGCCGCATGAATTTTTTCATCTTCTCAATGTTGTTGCAAATGAAAAATGGGAGGCTCATCATCCGCACCCGGGTGAAGTGCATGAGCAACCTGATGTGATATGCATAAAGGCGTGAAAACCTCCCCTCGCAAATGGAATACCTCATGATCAATCTCATGAGTGGGGCATACTCATCTCTCAAAAATATGAATGGAAAAACTCTGGTGAGCTGGCTCAAGCAGCTGTTCTTGATGTAAGGCTCATAATGTTGCCTCTCCACCTTCTTTTTCTTATGCCACTGCTCTCCAATGTTCGGTATTCCTGTTGCCACTGATATGGTTTCTGGTGTCAAGGTGAAAGTGACCCCAGCCAGGACAGATTGACCTCCCTGTAGATGAAGTGCAAAAAGGCGGGCCAACTCATGATGGACTCTGACGTTTGCCACCCTTTGACAAAATTCATAACATGCCAAGTGTTGGAAACAAGACATGGCAAGCAGGCATGCCTGCAGCTCAGTGAGGGTGTTTGGCTCATCTCTAAGATGCGTGCCATTCCGGTGATGTCTCCTATGGGCCCTCTCTCCTAAAGATGTGTCACTGTGGGTCCCCTCCTCATACTCTAGTAAATTTTCTGATGCCATTACTGCTACTTGTACCCTGAGTTTTATGCTGCCCTTTGAATCCAATGAAACTGATGGATGCTCTGAAAATCTGTCACCAAGGGGACAATAAAACAGGGAGTGTTAGGAGGGGAATGATGAAAAGGGGAATAGGGGTTTAAAAGGAGAAATTTATCAAGGATTTGGGAGCATTTTTTGGGTATGGTATTGATGGGGTAGGGTTTGAATTTATTTTGGTAGGGTTTGGGTTTTTTTAGTCATAGGAGGAGGGGGAAAAAGGAATATGATTACAGTGGTGTTAGGGTGATGATAAGGGGAAAATGATGCAAGGAAAATGGTGATAGGGGTAGGGTAGGAGAACACTTTGACAACACTGTTACTGTAGCAAAAACCCTAGAAGCTTGATTTCTTTGTGTCTTCTTTTGTTTACTAAAAAAATTTTGGCATTAGATTTATACTCATCAAAATCATGGTATTCTTCTTAAGTTTAATGCCAAGAGTGAAGGTAGTTGGTCTACCTCTCAAGTTTGATAGGAATTCACAAAATTTTAGGCAAATTGGTGGTTTTCTAGGCTTATATCTTTGTGCGCCATGCGCACTACCCAACGCACCACGCGCTTTGAGTGCACTGCGCCAGTGGCATTTTTACACTGTGAACCAGCTCCCAGTGCGCCGCGAACAATGAGTGCGCCGTGCCTCCTTGTGTGTGCGCCGCGCGCTCAGAATTTCACCATGAATTGCTTGCAGGGATAGGGAAAGGGTTATGTACTGGTTTTAGGGTGGGGTTCTTAGGAAAAATGGTCAAGGGGAGATGAGAAAGATGATGGGTGAGGGGACAAGGGGAGTGGATTGAAACATTGGTGCTATCATCACATTTTTGCAACCCCAGCCATCGTTTTCTTGGTGATTTTTTTCATGTTTGACCTTATGCCTTTGGGTGACATTTAAACATCTCATAAACACCATATCAATGACAAAATTGATGGAGAAGAGGTGTCCACATGGCCTACCTCTTGTTTTGCTAGCCTTCACCAAGACTTGAAGCAGTTTGGCCATTTTTTATGCCCCTGGCTGTTTGTGTCATGTGCCAAGCCCAGAGCGCCGTGCGTTGGGTGTGCATCACACCCTTGTAAATTTCCCACTGTGGGCTGGCTGTGTGTACACCGCGCCCTCTGTGTGCGCCGCGCTCCTTGGTGTATGCGTCGCGCCCTCGAAATCCAACTCCCACTCCCTCAAACGCTCACAATTTCTCTTTCTCACCTTTGAAATGCTTTCTCCAAGTCTTCAATGGCACAATGGCTTTTCTTTAGGCCACAACAAGTATATATATAAGCTTGAGAGAAATTGGTTTGATTTTTTCTTCCTTGAAAACCCACTTTCAAATGTTTGTGTTTTGCACTTTTTTCATTGACTTTTAAAACACCCTGATTTTCATTTTTCTCTGAAATTTTGGCTCTCATGATAGGATTTTCGGCATTTCTTTGTGGGGACTGTGTGACTGGGCATTTGGCCATAGAAACCATGACTGCATCCGAAAAATCAACTTGTGCATTTTTGGAAATTTTTGTCATAAATGACCTTGTTTGACTTTTCTTCAAAACAAAGTTTTGATGAAGAGTCGATGTCTCTTCAGGTGATGATGAATCTTTCTGACCATAGCTGTATAAGGTCTCCCCTTGGCCTGCATGGCTTGTTCTGGACATGTTTTTCAAATACCAATTTGATGATTTCCTAGACACAATCATAAAAAATGACTTTGTCCTGTAATATGACCAGACCTTGACTATCATGAATTTCAGTGATTATGGACCAAGACCTAAACCAGCAGGGGCCAAACATGAGGGAAAATGAATTTCTCCGTCAGATCATGGCATGTCCCTAGTGAAATGTAGCTGAGTGAATGGAGCGAGACACCTAAAATTGAAATGCACAAAGAGTTTTGATCTCTGATGGAGGGCTGACCAGATCGACTCTAACACGGTCAGTTTGATAAGGCAGCGCATTCCGCAGTTACCACCTCCACCCATGCCACCACCTGCTTCATCTCCTTCACCTCCATCTCCACCCACTCCGCTACCACCAACCCCACAGTTCAGCATGGCAAGTGCAATTAAGCTACCTGTATTCAGAGGAGTAAGGAATGAGGATCTAGACCAGTTCTGGTTCGTGGTAAGAGTAGTGTGGGAAGCACAAGCGATCACGAATGACAACATTAAGAAGGCTACATTGCTGAGTGAACTGTGGGATCACGCGTTGACATGGTATATCAAGCACTCTAATGATCACCCAAATGCAGGAATAGCAGCGATCGAGAATGCATTGAACAGAGAATTTAGCTGGCCAAAATCAGAGACACAGTCAATCATCGGATTTAAAGAGATCGCGATGCTTGTAGGAGAGACCCCATGCGATCTAGATCATTAACTAAAGAGTATGATCCTTGAGGCTAATATGATGCTAATGGATGCAAAACACTGCTCATGGTTTATGGCATCTTTGACACCACACCTAAGGACAACATTGTTGCAACAAAATCTTTCAACCCAGGCTGAAGCGTTGGAAATGTCGATGAGGTTGCATGAAGCAGCAATACAGGATCTGGGGTTGGGAGTTCAATAAATCCATGCACAACTATAGAATCTCTACCTAGAAATGTAGAGATTGAAGAAGGATAGGGCATCGCAGCCAGAGGTACATAAGGAAGTGTGGTGCATAAAATGCAAAGGCCAGGGCCATGACAAGGATCACTGTCCAGTATTTGCGAACTACTTGGTAGGAAGAAGACCAATTCCATTGAGACCAGAATCATAGGTAGGGCCAAGTGCGACACCCACACTATGGTGCATGATCTGTCATATAGGAGGAAAACATACAAGGGATAACTATCATTTGTTGCAGAAGTATATGCAGAGTGCCCAACAGTTGTTTTGTTATTTCTGTAGGTCAGTAGCCACGACGAGCATACTTCTCGTAGCTACGAGTTAATGATGGATTAGACCCTAGCGTATAGAATGCAGATAGAAACATGAGGCCTCGACCCAACTACAGGGATGGTGCACACTAGCTTTCAGGGGCGAGGTCGAGGATGAGGAGGAATGGGGCTAGGAAGGGGTTGCAGATAGTTAATTTGTTACAATTGCAGAGGACCAAGGCACTACACCATGATTGTACCAACCCAATGAGAATATCATGTTCATACTATGCTCAGTTTGATCATGAAGCACTAGATTTTTCTACATTGATCGCACAAATGTGCGAGAAAGGGGTACTCTAGCCTCCTCCGACTCAGAATATCCAAATGACGAGGTCTGAGCCGTGCGAAGAAGACCCAAATGTGAACATGATGCTCAGAAACGGTGCAACCACAGGGGAGGATAAGGGGAAGCAGCCTGAGGAAGATACATGGGTTCGCAAGGCTAATACAAAGGAACCTAAGTTTGACTTAGAACATGTAAAAGAGACATTCATGGAGGCAAAGAAGATCTTTGCGAAGGCCTCTACTTCAAGTAGTAAGGATCAACCAGAGCCAGGGATGGATCCTTCTATGCTTACTACCCTTTTGGAGACATGGATGAAATTGGTGTGTGACAATAAAGTAGTTAATGGACTACAGGAGTTGATCACCAGGTGCACAGGATCATGGGAACCGCGCGTAGTCTGAAAATTGTGGAAGCATACATTGCACAGTGGGAGGGAAATGAGATTGACAACGCAGATTGGCAAGTATGAAATGGTTCAGGTAATCCTAGACCTGGGTTTAGATATGAATGTATTACTGAAGTAGACATGGGAACGTATGGGTAGGCCCGCATTACAATGGTCCCCTATTCAATTATGAATGTTAAAACAACAGAATATTTTTCCCATGGGGAGGTTTCAAGCGGTAACACTTGATATCGAAGGCACAACAAATAGACTTTGAAGTAATAGAGATTTTTGATGACAGCAATCCTTATCCCACGTTGCTAGGAATAAACTAGGCTAGTGACATGAATGGAGTCATCAACCTGAAGAAGCGGAAGATGATAATCGAGAAAAGGTCCCTAGGCATAGTAGTTTTGCTAGACCCTGCCAAAGGAGCGCGCCACACCGAAGCTGTGCACGACAATGAAAGCGACGATGATTTGGATTGTAATTACCAGATAAACACATGAGATTAGGAGTGGATGAACTCGGCTGTAGATGGGAGAACCTCGTGGGAGCATGACAACTCCTGTACTTTGGATTCAAACGAAGAAGTAGATTGCTGGTAGAACTGGTTGCACGAAGTGACAATGCTGAATTGCAACATGATGATTAGATCGCTGCACTATGTGACGACAGAGGCAAGGGAATTTCCAACGTATGATGGAGTGACATCAGTGGATGAATTCTTGGACAAGTTTGAAAGCACAGTACTGGAACAGCAGCGGTGCAGTGTGCTGGAATGGGCACTGCACGTAACACCTTCACGATGGTGGAGTACACATCAGAAGACCATTGTCATCTGGTGCGAATGTAGAAGATGGATGCACTGACGGTTTGAAAGCCCCCAGCATCGAATCAGAGCCAAGTAGCCAGGATGAAGTAGCTTGCATGCCCACATATGTCAATGGGTGCAGATGAGTGTTGTGAAAGCACATCCCAGACTAAGGATCAAAAATCAAAACCAGACGCGACAATAGGAAAAGCGACAAATATTCCACATCAGAGCATTCAAAAAGCTATGCGGAATCATGAACAGAGTTCACCAAGCAAGATGAGCTGATTGGGACCTGCGCATACCAGTGGTTTGATGGGCTTATGAGGCCATGACAAAAAACCTGAGCGTGGAAATGACCCCAACACTGAAGAGAAGAGACGAAACCATAAGAGCATAGAAGAATCCCCCTAGAATAGCTCCCATAGTTGGGATAGTATGTGAGGACCTGAGTAAAGGAATTATGCAGTTACCGGAAGCCATTCGGCAAGGGAACTTGAAACTTCGCAAACTCGAAGACAATCAGGTACAACTGAAGCAGAAAAGCATGTTAATGGATGTGGAAATCAAAAGACTGGAAACCAAAATCATGCAAACATGTCACGTCGATAGAAGGACAAGACAAGATATGGGCAGCCATACCACCACATTAAAATATTGTCGCCGAGAATTTCTGGCTCTGTTACCATGGTTGCGACTGCATCTTATCAGACAAAGTAGCTAGGGAAGTGCACTGGCTAAGGAAGAATTTGAGGTGCTGACTAGCGCAAAGATGATTAAAGAGGGCCCGCGGACCGAGTTGGAAGGTAACTTGAAGCTGCACACCGGTGGTGCAACCACCTGACTATCCATAGGAAGCACAATCTCAACACTCCAAGCAGTTGAAAGAGAGCGCGGGACTATAAACGAGTCTGTATGGGAAATATGCGAGATGGAGGTTGTGCGTAGGATCGGGAAGACACAAGCATTGTGGCCATGCATAGGGGGATACACTACTACGTGAATAGGCTGGGAGGTGACCATTGGTGTCACTGTTCATGACAAGAGGTCCAATTTAAGGCAAAAAATAGTGTGCGGAAGGAAATTAAGACACAAATTAAGAACGATATTTCGGACAATCTGCCGCCAAGAAGGCATTAATGATGTAGAAGTGGCGGGAAGGGGCGGATTCAAATTCAAAGGACACTATAAAACCCCCAAGGCTAAATCCAAGGAAACACTTGGTTGTTTGAGAATTGAGCAAGTACAGAGCTTTGAGCGCCACATACTCTTACCGTCCTCAAGTGTAGACACAATGGCAGCAGTGAGAACAAGAGTGTGATTCATCGAAGTTACCACAAAGTCGGTATGGCCCATGAGCAACCTGGAGATGTGGTAACTATAGCTGAATTTCCACAATCACCATGCATGTCGTGGCCACAGAAATATAAGCAACCGATGGGGCCAATCCGTTTATCCCCAAGAAACCCATGGTGTGGAAAATTGTCAATGGTCGAGAAGGGAAAAATCGTCACCCTTGAATAGAGGAAGAGGAGGAAGACTTGCAGGCCCTAATCACCCAAATTGAGGCACAAGACGATGAGGTGGAGGATGCCTCCCAAGAGCATTCCGTGACAAAGTTACCTCCTTACATCCCCCCGTGGAAGGGAAAAGCCAAGGTACTGAAGGACCTAGAGGCCACGAAGAGTGCACTCCAGACCCCGCTCCTCCCCGATGATATAAGGTTTGAAGGTCTGCCATTGGGACAAATACCTACTATGAAGTGCGAATATTGGGACCTCACGGATAGCAAGAAGTTCCCACAGTTGGCTGCAGAGAAGTTAATAAAGCAGAAATGGTTGCGCGGTGTGGAGAAGGTTGGGTTACTACATCTGCGATGGATACCCCACTACCACTGCACGGCCATCACCATTTTTGTCATCATGCAACTACTGCGCCTGGTGAATGATGGGTATCTCTAGCTAGAGCAGCTGATTCCCATCATGATCGATCTAATTCACCGAATTTCTCAACTGCGAGTCAAAGGAAATGACCCTGTGGCCACTGTAGGAAAAAGCACTGACTTGGCCTTCGCAGAAGCTATGAAGTCAAAGTATAAGCTAGAAAAGAGAAAGCGCGGATATGCAATAGCAAGTATTAAAGACTAAGGGATGTGCATAGCCACCCAGCTGCTAGCCGACAAGCTAATGAGGAAATGTCGTGCCAACGAAGTACCAGCGTCGGTGATTGCGTTAACAGAGCAATGCGCAGAGCGGGTCCAATTCAACTGGGTGTAGTTCCTATGCGGTGAATTCTTGACAAACTGCGGGGAGGCCCAGGAGTAGGGTAAGACCTTCCACTATGTGTGGTTGCTCTTATCCATCCTATTGGTTGCCGGGGAGCTGCCAGCGAACAACCATTTTCCCACTACTAAGGGTGACCTGCCAAAGCTGTGAGGTACACCTCACTCTGGGCTATAGACGATATGAACAGGATTCATGAGATAAAGGTGTTCTAGGTGTTCGTGGAGGTGAGCATCCAAACCTGGATCAACTGGAGGCCGCACTTGTGCCCTAGAGTTCATAACAACGTGCAAAGTGCAGTAGAATTCAAGATGGATATGTATAACCTGTATATCCAGGCTCGCAAGGATCCAACACGAAAATGGGTGAAGCTTCAAGTCATTGCAACGGATGATGTGATCTTTGCAGTGTTGGATTCATGGTCTCTGGTGCACCCCATACTTAACAGAAATGGAAGAGGTCATAGCTCAGTAACAAAAGAAGGACACCAAGTTGCAGCTCACATAGCTAGTTGACAGGAAGCACCAGGAACAAGAACTAGCCACACGATAGAAGGCGGCTGATGTAGCAACAACAGCATAGACGACAGAGACCACAACCGCGCCAACTAGAGAGGCGGAGGAAGGCCATGAGATGTCCTGGAGGCAGCAGACCAACGAAGTGGACAGGGAGGAGGACCACACAGACCCTAATACAACATCAACACAACTCAAACGGCTATGCAAACGAAGAAAACCATCCCCAGGAAGAAAGGGAAAGCCACAAAGACATCCAACAACCCAATCAAGCTCAAAGAAGGTGATCTATTAGATATCAGCAAAATGATTCGAAAAGTTGCACAGGGCGTGCTCCAGGTATTGTGGATGGAGTAGAACGATGATTTGGGGGCACTTAGTGTGCAGCTACAAGGTTTATAGGTACATCAGCCCCAAATAGGCACAATGGCCCAGTATGTCATAGCAAGAACTGTTGAGGCCGAACAGCCGCTACGCGCCCGTATGGGTAACACCTTCATCTTGCCCGAAGGCGCATTAGGAGTAGAAAGCGAGGATGACCAAGCTACAATGAGCAACATGAGAGGTGTCGGCTTCAACTTGGCTTCCCTGTTGCGTGAAATATTGTACCAACTGTAGGATGGGGTCATCGTCGAACTCCGTGCCTGGGAAGGAAGAGCGATCTAGATCCTACAAGAGAAGAAAATCAACATGGACCAACTCAGCATCTAGAGGGATGCATTGGTTGCGAAGGCTAGCAGATTAGAGTAGGTAGTAGAGGATGCATGGAGGAGCATTCCAGAGTTGGTCATCGGGCAGAGCTACCAATAGTAGAGTGAGTTCATAGATTGGTAGTTGGAGTCCATGAGGCCAAGGAGGAAATGGCAAAGGTTTAGTTGGAGTTGAAGCTACAAATCACTGAGCTGCTATTGAAGGCACAGCCCTCCACACCCCCAAAAGTCAGGGATAAGCGCGCCCACGCTATCCAGATGGAGTTGGAACAAATTGGCGAGGTGACAGAGGAGTGTAATGGGATGTTGGAGCAAGCACTAACCATACTTATGCATCTGCAAGAAGACCCGAACCTACAACGCCTAGAGACGGAGATGCATGAGTTGCAGCAGGAGTATGATACTGTCTAGGGCATCATGTAGATGGTTGGCCTTACCTAACAACTCCCAGACTACAGCAGGCAAGGGAACTGAAGGACTGATTATATGCCATGCACCAAAAGGAAGCCCTATTTAAAGCACACATCCAGCCATGGATCGATGAAGCATTCACAATCATAGCTACCATTGACAGGAAGCTAGTACAGATGTAGGAACTATACATGGTTGGAGAGGAATGTGACTTGGCACATGAAAGTTTAGAGATACATGTGCAACAAGTACAACAGGTGGTGGAACAGTGTGTTGCAGACACCCAAGTTGTATGAGACCTGCTACATAGACTTTGCGCAAAGATCGTTGCACCAGCAAAGTGACTCGGGATGAGTCACAATGATTTTGTTAGGGGCCTGTTGGGCAGCGGATCCCCCCATAGCAGGTTTTTAGGGCTTGAAGCCTGAATTTTGGTCAAGTGTAATGTAAAGACCCCGTTAAATGTGGAAGCGGAGTGCGAAGTAAATGGTCAAGGGGTTGTCTGCCCTTGAAAATATAAATTAATATATTGTAAGGTCAGCCTACCCAAGGTCCGCAAACCATGGGATTGTATAAATAGAGCACATCTCTAAGATGTAAGGGACATGTTCTTTTGGATGATGAATTAGCTTTGAGTTTGTAAGTCTGAGTCTTGGGTTGCAGTCGTAGGAAGAGGCTTTGCAATTGAGTACACAGAGGCCTAGTAGAGTCTGCATCTTTGTGTGAGGACCCCTACAGTTGAGTGCGCAGCGCAGAGTTGGGATTGTACTTAGACAGAGAATTAATAAAAGATAAGTTGATTCTGAAATATTGTGTGTCTATGCTTTTGTTATATTTATGCATCTCTTTATCGTTTTATGATTGTGTGCACTTGTTATGAATGTTGAATGATTAATGAGAATATTGGGCCCACACAATTAAGTTAAGATCTATAATAATAGCATAGTAAGGATAAAGGATCTAGACAACACCTCTTCATGCTCTTTACAAAGTTGTGCAGAAGCAGTTGCAAAAGTTGCGAAGGATAGATGGTTGCGTGGAGCAGTGCAAGTGTGTAGGCTCAGTTCGCGAACGTCCTAGACTTCATCAAGACATCCCTAAGGTGTACAAACCTAGTTCCAGCACCCTCCCATACTACCTCGGGTGAGAGCTCAGTCCGCGCACTGTGGACTATTGCTGAAAGGGCTGGTAGTTTTAGGATTTGCTTGGCTAAATTACTTCTGAACTTGGGTCAAGCCCCAACAAGCCAACAAGTTGCTTGATCATGCTCCTCCTTGTTTTCTCCTTCCTTCCTCTTGCGTTCTTTTCCTTTCTTGATCTAATGCCAAAGTGCTCCAAGAAAAATCTAAGTGTCTAAGAGTGAGAGAGAGAAAAATAATAATAAGAGATCTCCAAAATTTAACTGACAAAAGGTACCAATTGATCCTTAGAAGCCTTTTTATCAATTAGGCCTTTATTTTCTTCATTTTAAGTTATTTTCATTCATTTTCCTCCTCACATGCAACCTGTGGCCTTTCACCTTCCTTTTCTCCTACTTTCCATTATTTTCATAAATAAAATGCTACTTTTCCTTTCCAAATTCCTTAGCTATTGCCTTTGCCAAATTCCTTAGCCATAATAAATCAATGAACACCCACACTAGGGTTTTTTTTCCGACATTCAGCTTGGAATAAGTCTCCCATCAAGCGTGGTTATTATTTTTCCTTTATTTACTTTTATTACATCGAATTTTCACTAGGGTTGTTACAAAACCCTCCCCCTTGGGGGACACCATCCTCAGGTGTTCAACCACACCTATACCTCAGTAAAACCACTGAAAAGAAAACATACTTCCCATGGAGATTTATAACATAGCTCAATGTAGTATTCACAATGATCATCATGCTGAGAAGCAAACCAACATGACAACCTAACATCATGACAACTATAATGACATGACACCCATACCACTTATTAGAGATTTATAACATAGCTCATGGCAGTATTTACATCCATATACATATGTACATATACCAAACATCACCAAAACATGTATCAAAAACATCTACCAAAGACATATACCAAAACATCCGCTCAACCAATGAATAAGGAAGGATACATAGCCTGCATAGGATCCACATCCCCCATGTGGCTTCATCAGGCCCAAATTTCTTACACTACACTTTAACCTACTTGATTTCTAGGTTCTAGAGCATGAGCAACTTTCTCTACAATATACAGCGAGGATCCAGCTAGAATTTTCCATCTCGCTCCTCCTGCAATACATACCAATCAATCACATGATCAACATATTTAACATACTTCTTAAGAAATGACACATAGAAAAAATCATGGAATTTTATTATCAGAGATAGTGTAAGTCGATAGACTACTGCCCCAATCCTCTCAATAATCCTAAAAGGTCCACAAAGTTGTGGTGCCAATTTGGCACATGATCTAATCTGCAAGGATATCTTATTCAATTAGATGTGCAAGTACACATAGTCCCCATCCAAAAACTCCTTGAACAACCTGTTTCGATCTACATAGCTTTTCTACCTATCCTATGTTGCTTTCAAATTCTTCTTGATTACCTGCATTTCCTGCTCCATGTCTACCAACATGTCCAATCCAATCAACACCTTGTTAATTAGATCACTCCAATTTATGGGGGTATTACAACTCCTCCCATACAATGCCTGAAATAGACACATCTTCAAATATTTCTGCTACCCATTAATTTAAGCAGACTCTACTACTGGAAGATATTCTTCCCACTTTCATTGTTGATGCATCACGTACATCCTCAATATGTCCTCCAATATCATGTTGACCCTCTCAATTTGTCCATCTGTGTGTGGATGATAAGATATACTAAAGGCCAACTCTATGTCAAAACCTTAAAATAACTCCTTCCACAACTTGGAGGTGAACTTTGCAGCTCTAACACCATGCAACCTAACCACATCTCTAATGAATACTTGTTCTACATCGCTAGTTGAGAATGTAGACTTCACTGGAATGAAGTGTGCAACATTTTTCAACCTGTCCATAACAACCATGATGGAATCATGTTGTCTCACTGTCCTTGGAAAACCTATGATAAATTCCATGGAAATGACCTCCCATTTCCACTATAGAATCGTGGTTGGATGTAGAAGTCCACCTGAATTCTTACACTCTACCTTCACCCACTGACAATCCAAACATCTAGCCAAAAAATATTTTAGGTTTTAACCCTGTACAGAAATTACCTGCATACGAATTCTAAAACATAGAAAATAAACAATGTGAGAGCGTAACACATAGAACACATATACACAGATCTTTCCCACTGGATCCCAAAACTGGGACTACCAGCTTGATTTTTCATTATATTCCTTTTAATGTTATAATACATATTTATACATGCCGAAGCATCCAATACAATGGACCGAAAACCATCGCGTCCAAAAAACATGTGCGAAAATCATGCA
>APFE031528783.1:0-40856 GCA_000404065.3 Pinus taeda | reverse complement strand
TTTTTTTTCTTCTTCTTCTTTTCTTTTCTTTTTATTAACATGTTTTTATTATTTTTATTTTTGTCATGCTTTATGTTTTGTTATTTATTTATTTATTTTTTTTTAGGTTTTTTGTTTTTTACATATTTTTTTGTATCTGGTTTTTTTTTTGTCTTATTTTTTATGTTTTATTACTAACATGAAAATCACCAACATTTAAAAGAAATCATCCACACTTAATTCATTAGAAAATTTAAAGTGTAAAAACTAAGCCCTCTAAACAAAAAGAGTTGATGTTCATCAACACTTTTGAAAATCAAGATGAAAATCACTAACAAAAAAAAAATGTTCACACTTGATACATAAGAAAATTTAAAGTGTCAAAAATAAGCCTTCTAAAAAAATGTGTTGATGCTACATGAACACTTTTCAAAATTAGCATGAAATTCACTAATATTTAAAAAAATGTGTTGATGCTACATCAACACTTTTCAAAATCAACATGAAAATCACTAACATCGAAAAAAAATGTTCATACTTGATACATAAGAAAATTTAAAGTGCCAAAAATATGTAAAAAAAAAAATGTATTCTGGCATCACCACTTTTCGAAATAAGGTGATTTTTTGCTACCCCAAAAAAATGGGTACCAGTTCACTTTCTTGTTTGATTGGTAGCAGTAGTATTCAAAATTTGGGCTGATGACATGCAATAGTTAAGTTGATCAATAATAACAATATTTTCCTCATGAGGGAAGCAAAGTAAAAGGAATATAGATGAGACAATAGCAGTCATGGCATAGAACCAACTACAGACAAGGAACAGGTTATAATCCATTGTGGCGTCGACAACTTCAACATCAACATAGAGATTTTTCCCCCTTAATCAATGGCGAACTTGGGAAGAACCCCCTTAGGTACAAATTTGTGTCCATCAAAGGATTGAAGAGTAGTATTGGACTTAGCGAGTATTTCAGAGTCGAGAGCCTTCCAGCATGATGTTGACATGACACAATTGGAAGATCCTTCATCCACCAAAGTGCGATGAATATTATTATGGAAAATAAATATAGTAATCTGAAAGGAAATATGGTGGTAAATTTAAAAGGTAGAATTTTCAACATTTAAAGTGATGAGATTCGAGTCAAAAGGATCTACTCCACCAATTATAGACAATAAGGCCTTTCGCTACTGATGACATCTTTGCAAAACCTCTATGGAAGACATGGCACGAGGAGCCTAGGTAAGATATTCAACAATATTGTAGTGTTGAGAGGCCTGGGTAGAAGGATTGTGTGTTTTTCTTATGGATGACACCCTTAGGTGGGAGATAGACACATTCCAAAGTCTTATCTAATGTGAGAGGTCCAGTGGAATGAGGTGGAGTGGGCAAGTTCTTAAAAGAATAAATCAACTCAGGAACATCATATGAATTAGCTCGTGTGGTCGCATTCATTCTTCTTTGCACATAAATATGAACAAACTATTGCTAGGATGAGAGTGAAAACCCCTGGTTGACCCCTTGTGGGGTGGAGGAGGTTGTACAACCATTTTTTGTTGAGCTTGTGCAGGAAAATGGATGAGTTAAAACAATAGCTTGTTGAGTAGATTGCGATGGTGCAAGGAGGCTATGAACTTCATCCATATGAGGGAATTCATAAGTAAGATGTTCACCCTAAAAAATTTTACAAGGTAATTTAATCTTTCGACAACGCTCACTAGTGCCCCCCCTTGATTCTAAGGATCTGATTAAGATTTTTGAGAAGTTTTTTTATTCTTCTGGTATTTTTACCACCAGTTTGTTGATTATCCTTAGGTGTTTTGAACTTCATTGTCATAACGTCAATGGATTTCTTAGAAGAAGGTGATTTTTAGAGCCAGATGCACTTTCCAAGACTTGCAATGTAACAATCAAATGCCCAAGTTGAGTAGTAAGTTGGCTCATAGAAGCCGTGTGTGGAACCAAAGCAGGTTTCGGTGGGTCCATGGAAGGCCTAGGAGCATTAGGAAGAACATCATATAGTGTGCCTTACTGAAAATAAATTAGATCGAGTTGCTGAGAAGCTAGAATAACTTGCTCTTTAGTAATGACCTGGAGCATAGGCACATCCTTGGAGATCTAAGTTCTTAAGGATTAAATAAACCATTTCTGTAAAATATCATTAGGAAGCTTAGTCCTAACCAACTTCTTGCAATGATGCCACTCGTGGATATGGTTAGAAATTAGTGTGGCATCATCTGGTTTGAAATTAGACAAGAGGTCAAAATCGATACATACCTTGTGGATAGATAGAAGTGTGTCAAGAATGTCTGAGCTAAAGATGAAAAGTCACCGTAAGATGTTGTATCCAATTCAATGTATCATTTTGTGCCATCCTCAGTTAATGTATGTTGAAACAAGTGAAGCTTAATCAAATCTTCCACGAAAAAACTGGATGAACGCCACAAATGATACATAGTGATATGAGTGGACAAATTCTCTCTAGGTTTTCCTTCAAATTTGGGTATATTAGAAGGTATTTTTGAGGGAATAGGTCACCGCTAGGGATCACGTCTGATGGGCTCATTAGTCAACTTAGGAAAATCTGGTAGATCAAGGGAAGATAAAAACGGATTCTGAAGTTGGCTAAATGGATCATAGCTAGGAGAGGCCCCTAACCAACCTTGTGGTCCACCCATATAGGGAGCATGATGCATGGATTGTTGGTGAAGGTATCGGTTCGCTCTGACATATGATTGTTGCAAGCCAGAGTAATTGGTGAGAGGATTTTTCCCCCTACGATATGTGCCCCTAGAGAGAAAAAGACCCCCAAGAGCATGAATTCTCATAGGTTTGTAGCTAGGAGGATAAGACAGATCAATCTGTACAGTAGGACTGACATACGGAGAATAATTTCTCTAAAAGCTTTTAGATAAGTCACATAGGAAATAATTGATGGCCAATGTTCTGAACCTACTAATGAGGTTCATCTTCAGGACCAAGATGAAAAAAAATGATCTATCAATAGGATTAAATAGCAAGGAGATGCATCAAGTTCCAGAACTAATCGTTAGGAAAATAATAGAATTTTAACAATAATGACTAGTATTTAGTCAAAAAAAATATTTAATCCATTAAGTCAAAGGGGAGAATTTATTAAATAAGAATGAATTAGTAATTAGTAACTTTTAATTTATTATAAAATCTTAATTTAACAATAAAATAATCGACTATATAAGGAATTATAGCAAATTTGAATAGGTAAGTCATTAAATAAATATCTATATTAATCTATTAAAATTATATATTAATTTATTTTATTTTTTTTTATTCTAATCAATAATATTAAATATTATAAATTAAGTAAATAATATAAAATAATAATAATAATAAATCAATAAATAAATAATAAGGAAAGAGCAGGAATCCAACTCTTGCTCAATTTCCAACCATCATCTCTATTGAGATTTTTAGCTTGCTTCTCAATTTCAAATGCCTCTCTCAACTTCCTCTGGTAGAAATTATCAATCTTAGCAATGACTTTAGAATCTTCAATGTAGACATGGTGCTTCATTTCTCAGCATGCTCAATAATAGCTTTTACAAAAATTATTATGGATCACAAAATCATTAGATCAAATATAAGGAGAATAACTTGTATGGGTGATGACACTAGAAATAGGGTTGCCTCTTAGTAAACTAGCCCCTCCAGGGAAAGTACTAGTAGGTAGCATCCCTTTAGATAATGAACTATACTAGGCTTATGACATGCTAAAAACAACGTTGCCCCTAGGCTGACTAGGAACAACTAATGACACCCCCCCCCCCCCCCCACCCCCCCCGCCGACATAATTTCCAAAAGTAACTACAACTGACAGGGGAAAAGGAATCACGGATTGAGCAAATATAGGTGAAAAGACCCTTGACCCTACTAGTTGACTAGGAGGAATAACTATGGTCGATGTAGAAGATGGAGCATGCATGGAAACATTTTGGAAATTTATGGGAGCTATAGATGAAACTAGTGGGATGCCCCAAGAAGATGTGAGAGGTGTAGATGGAGGAGTAGGTATGGCCCCACTAATATACGACAATGATGACATGGCAGTTGACACTGTCGATGGAGAAGGTAAAAATGTCTTAGAATCCACTATAAGATAGATAACTAACAATGGTAAAAATGTATAAGTAGTTGTGGAATCGTTGGGATTCACCCATAATAACTCAGGTCCTAGTGGATTATTTAATGGTGGATTGGACGGAGTAGCAAAATCATCTACCAAAGTTTCAATAGAAATCAGATCACTACCAGAAGGACCATGTATGGATTCCAAAATTATGTATTGATCTAAATCTTGATCACCAACAAGCACTCTTCGTGTAGGAGTGACAATTCCACCTCGTTCAAGAGGAAAACTGTGAAGATGACATGACTGACAATAAATAAATTCATCTAGGGTGAAAAATTATAAATTAACACAATTATGTTAGTGAAAACACCCTATGGTCAAAACTATTTTCTCAGACCAAACAACACAAACTAGAAATGTCCTTAAAGATAGTCACACACAAACTAAAATATAAAGAAGCTAGTGGTGGAACAGTTATACTAGCGACCTGCTTCCCAACCCTTTTAGTTGCAAAATCAGTGCAAGTGCCCTTATTAGCCATGGGATACCCTCTGAGAGGACTAAGAGATTATGATTAATATCTATCCTAAGTACAGATAAGACAAACCGACCTTGCAGCTATGTATGAACCCTAAAATATAGGCTATTATGGTTACCACCAACAATAACATGTCCTAGGGGTACAGTTATAGGCAAAATTCACACGCAAGGCTAGGACACTTAGCTCAGAGAAAAAAGATTGAAAACCCCTTGAGAATTGCCTCCCAAGTGGCCCCCAAGTGCTACAGAAAAATTCTAATAACGTCGTTTGTAATATGTGAAAATTATGTTATATCACACCACCCGAAACTAAGCAAAATGGGTCAAGTCACCTTGCCCGGCCCAAGGGCGGCCTCATGATTGACCCTCTTGTTATAAGGGCTTCCTAGATTGTGCTAATGTAGGTACATTTCTCTCCCTATCGCAAGCTGTTAAGTTTTTTTGGTAGTCTTGGAGCAGTTGACTCACACACCTATCTTCAAGACCCTAGCCTAAGCTAATGTTGGTGTACTACCAATAAAAAGAACAATATGAGTCTAGCTATTTTTAGTATCACATTAATTTTAAGAAGTTGTTGTTTACACATTTGGGATATGGTGTGAAAATTAGATGGTTTGAATGACTCTTGTTAGTGGCCCTGACGCAACTACATGCAAATTCTTATTTTCATTTCAATGAATTCAAACTATAGGAGGGTAAGATTTTTTTCCACAACACACTAATTCCTATGATAATGCACCTTCTCACTAAATTCTTAAATGCAAAAAAACCCAAATTTATAAATATGTTTACCCAAAAATCAAACCAAAGAAGAAAACTAATTGAAAATAGACCAAAGACAAGTCGCCAAGCTAGAACGCCAAAATATTCAAAAGCATCAAAGCTAGGAAAACAAAACCAAAGAAGTGAAAACACTCAAAGTAATCGAAAAAAGTCCAAAAGTGAAAAAGGAAGGCAATGTCCACAAGCTAGAGCTACAGTACAATGGCTCAACAAAGACCAATGTTCTACAAAGGTCAAAACTAAACTCTAGAGGCAAGAAGGCGTAAACAAGATCAAATGAGAGTGATAAAAAGAAATGGAAACACACTCACAAGAAATTTTCTAAATGAAAACTACAAAACCAATCACAACACCACCAATTGTGAAAAAAATAAAAAAGAGAAAAAAATATCACTTAGAAACAAGTGACAAAAGCCAAACAAAGGCAAAATTCAAATAAAAAATAGATCATAGTTGTTACTTGATCAACTAAACAAATATGAAAAATTGGATCCAACAAAAACCTATAAGAGTATGCTCAGATATGATATGTATGATAATAGAAAATAGATCCAACAAATAACAGTAAGTTCTAAAGAAAAATACTTGAAAAATCAAGCAAAACAATTGAACAAAACCCAAAATTTAAAAAAAAATGACAAAAAAAAGGCATATTTTTCAATCAACCATATCTTCTTCATATGGACTCTGTTTTAGGTGGTTTCTATTTTAGGCAGGGTAAAATTACATGAGGATTACAAATCCATGATTATTTTTACTGAATTCTATACAGAAAAGAACAAAAACGAATTCAAAAAATAGTCGCATGCGAGGGAAAAAGAAAAACAAATTGACCAATCTTCACTTGGCCAGATTGGCCATAACTCCCTCATATGGAGTCCGTTTTCATTGAATTTTTTTTTGTGGGGTAGAATTCTAAGAGGAATCCATATTTGTGGTCAATTCAATCAAATTATATATAGAAAATTCTAGACTTTGATTTTAAAGAAACGATTTGTTATTCTCTCGTATAAAAAACAAAAACAAAAAAACAAAAGTTTGGATCTAAAATCAAATCAAATTTGAAGCAAATGAAACCAATGCAAATAAAAAATAATCCAAAAATCTACAGAGAACTCAATGGCTGACCATAAAAATCTAAATTCAAAGAAAAGGAGAAGTGATCTTCAAACAAATAGGGAAAAATAGAAAATCTCTCATTGAAAGCAACAGTTTTGTTGCAATTAATTATGCAATGAGCAATTACTCTACAATGCTTTGTCTAAAAGGATTACCAGACAAAAAAAGGAATATGATTAGTGGATATATAGAGAGATACCAACCCAATTCTTACACACGCAATGTATAAATAGATCAGTGAAGGGTTTTTAGCTCAATGTCGAATCCCAGTGCTCTACTCGAATGATCTACTTCATCAACACTTGATCTAAATACCTACATACAATAAAAAACATACAAAAATGACAAATGATATTTCTTGGAAGATCATTATCTCAAAACATCATAGAAATAATAATAAGTATTTTTGCAAACATGTAGATACAGAGAAGGAGCATAAATTTCTATGAATTTCTATTAGTACAAGTATACCTTCGCTCAAGTTTCCTCTCCAAAAACTAGCAAAGTCTCCCCACTACAATAGGAAAAATATGGACTCTAGCAACATAACCCTCATAAAATTTGTCTCTCTCAGCAAGAATCTAATTCTGAAGCATAAACTTAGTATGCCTAGGACTCTGGCTCTCTGTGGCTAGTCTAACCCTCTCAAATGGTCCAAGATAAATAGGATGAAGAGAACTCCTAAGAGGATGAATGTGGATGCTCAAGATAACGAGAAGTTATCGAAAACTCTTCATGATAAGCCCTGCCTAGCTCAAATAAGTGATGAGTTGAACTGATCTCCTAGGAACTATGAAACTCTAGGATTCCCTAGGTGCAGGCACATAACAAAAGGGGAAATATTGTAGTCATTCTCATAAGGTGGCCCTGTGAGCAGCAAAAAGTGTCTAGTCGCTCTCACAAGGTTATCATCCATGCGACTAGGTGTCATGACTAAAAAAGAAGGTTTGAGGCCTAAGTAAATTGAAATCAATAGAATGCCTCAGAGGCACTAACCCTAGGGAGAAAAATAGGTTGATAACACCTATAACTAGGCCTCTAGGTGCTAGATCTCCTTGCTACCCTGTGGGGGCTAAATTACCTTTGGTAATATTTTGCACCCTTGGTGATCAAATGCATGCAAACTGTCTCTTACACATTCTAAGGACCCCACTTCATATGCATATGTTGCAGCTAAGTTGGAGCCCAGATGCTCGTATCCCTGTAAATTTTATTAATAGCATTTCTCAAGATCTTATGGGATTCCGAGGTTCCAGGCTTGGCCCACCTCTGTTCTCTATTTACAATGCTCACTTATGCTCCTCTTTCATTAAGGTTTTAGACTTAGCCCTCTCTCCATTTTTCGGTCTCTTCTACCCTACATTAGCCTCTCCCTATTGGTCCCACTAGAATGTCTGTCTCTTCCTTACAAATGTTTATGGGATTTTTTTTGTTATGGGTTTTTTAGTCGATGGTTTGTCAATTGTTGTCCCCTACTGGTCCAACTCATTTCCATCCTGTAACCCCTTTTAAATAAATATATCAGATTCCGGGGTTCTAACCTTCAGGGATTCCAACCCTCCAACCTTCTAGGGTTCAGGGATTCTAGGATTCTGGGCACTATCTTGCTACCCAAGGTCAATGCCATTCCTTGGTCTCTTTTAAATAAGCCTCCGAGATTTTAGGCTTCTGGGTTTCTAGCCCTTTCAAGATTCTGGGCTTCCCACTTCCTCAACTCATTGTAATCCCATAGCCTTTTTAAATAAGCTTTTGGGCTTTTGACCTTCTAGGCTTCCAAGGTTTTTGGGATTACTCCTAAGGATTTTAGGTCCTAATTTTGACTAATCATAACTTTCAATCCAAAGGGCCAATTACAGACTTCCATGTGCCGTTGGAAATAATTTCCAATATCTATCCAACTGTGTAATTTCCAGGAGCATTTAAGAAAGTCTCCTGATGTAGAAATTCCTCCAAATCCTAAGCCTCCCAATAATCATAGTCATCATTTTATGGCTTCTCAAATTCCTCCAAATCCTAAGCCTCCCAATAATCATAGTCATCATTTTATGGCTTCTCCAATAAGTCTGCTACTATGATGATTCTCTACAAGGGACTGTAGCAACCATGGAAATTTCCTTAAGATTGACACACCATGCACATCAATGATAACACTTATTCTACCTCTAACATTCATGCTTGTCTAATTGACGTCAATTCCAACACACTGGCTATCACTAGCAATCAGGAAATGCCAACTCACTTAGCAGTGACTATTGACATCAATTCCAATACACTCGCTGCCACTAGCCATTGAGGCAATTCCAACTGTCCAACAACTTGTTCTCTAATTGAAATAAAGTTAAGAATTTAATGATTATTTAATTTATCAACCTAAGGCCTATTTTAATTACAAGTCTCTTGGTGCAGTCTACACAAGAATCAAAGTTACTATCAATTATATATGTCGAAAACTTGACTCAAAAGGAAACCTATCGAGGATGCTAAACCTAAGTCCAATCAAAGCCTAAATTCTCTACTTTGTTCTAGCTATGTGACACCTTATGTATTGAAATATCAATTCAGTGCCTTGTACAATGTTACCATTCCAATTACGGTTAAGAGAATATGTAGGGCTACAATTTCATAGCAACCATTATTGATTCTGTAACACTTTTGTTGGTTTCGTAGCAACTGCGATTGGTTTTTTAGCAATTGGATCATCCCCTTTCACACTTAAAAATTAAAACATGGCCCAAATAAATGCATAAAGGAAATTCAATAAAGTTCAACACATCGAAAAAAATGAAATTAACACACACACATTTCATAAATTAACTTACCTTATTCTTTCTATTCTACAACTAAATAAAACATGCAACATATAGGAAATAAACACAGTGCAAGACCTTACCTTCACCTTCAGCGGGCCCAACTCAGGGTTTTGAATGTGCCAAATAAATCAAGAATTCACTAACGCAACTTCAATAAACAAACAAACACATCCACGAGCCAGATTTTATTAAAAAAATAAAAAATATAGTATAGTTCACGTGCTTCTACCTTTTTCTATTTAGGAGTACATATATTTAAATGATAGAGGGGAATCTAAGTCCCGATAGACTGCCTGCAATTAGAGATAGATTTAATCAAAATAGTTTATCACATGGTATATTAGTTGTTTAAATAAGGTGTAGACATAACAAATAAATCTTATGAATAATAAACCATTTGGTCCTGGGTGTTGTAACAGTTGTTATACATCAAGGCATCTCAGACAGTCTTCAATTATTAGTGAAACAATTTGTTAGACACAAAACACCTTTATCGAACTTGGATGGAATCCATATAACAAAGTAGCTTGTAATTGGTCTTGTGCATGACATCCTCATAATGATATACAATTGATTTCACCTACGTACTATGAATTCCTCGTAGATGCTCAAAATGAAGTCATTCCCTTTTTATGACATACAGTTAAACCCATAAGTTCATTTTTCTAGCTACCAGTGTGCCTATTAATCATATGATATTAGCTACACACCTTCACTTACTTGAGTTAGCACCTCGACATTTTTTCCGCGCGCGCACACACACACAGACACTATATCTATATATATATATATATATATATATATAACCTCCAAAATTACGTTTAAACTCTTTATACATATACCATGGGAAACTTAAGGCATGAAATACATGTTTACTAGTTTTTTTATCACGTTTCTAGATTTGAACTGAAGAATGTTAAAATAGTAGTTTCATATATTATATATATATATGAAACTACTATTTTAACATTCTTCAGTTCAAATCTAGAAACGTGATAAGAAAACTAGTAAACATGTATTTCATGCCTTAAGTTTCCCATGGTATATGTATAAGGTTTTAAACGTAATTTTGAGGTAAAGAGAGGTGAATTACTAAAAAAAAAGTAGTTAATTTCACAACAAAAAGAACAATTTCATAGCTCATCATCTTCCCCCTGCTAGTCCTGATGCATGTACTCATGCATCATCATCTTCTTGTTTAGAAAGGTTTGTGTGTATATCATGTAGAAATTCCTTGTAGATTCAAACTGTAGATTATAATATGCTAAAACAATTGAATTGAATTTATTCTACTCATCAACGAAAACAATAAAATATCGATGAAATCACGAAGCATATAAGAGAAATAATTCAATCATACATAAAAAAAAAAATGATTTTTTGGGGAATGTCATAGTTAAAAACCCTGATATATATTATATATATATATATATATATATATTATATATATATATATATATTATAATATATATATATATATTTATATATATATATATAATATTATATATTGCCATTAATCAAAAAATATGAGAAGATTAAAATGCTTTGCTCAAGCCCGAGCAACCTCTGCATTATCTCTATGGGTCTCACTGCTTCCTAGGAAAACCTTAGATGAATACGATATGCTTTGTTCAACCTGCACAATTATTTATATCCTCTACTTGACTCACTGCATTTGACCAATACTTAGCTAAATTCCTAGCCTTCCAAGCTCATACTTCCTTGCCCTCAGAAGATCTATGCACAAAGTTGTGCTTCCTATTGCTTGGTCCCACCAACTTGTGCTCATGAAAACAATGATTACATTTGTGTCATCATTCCTCCTTTTAAAGGCATTTCGAATGGCTAAAATTAGTGAATTTTCTATTTAAGGAATGATTTATTTTAGGCCTTCTTCTAATTACATGCACCATATATTTAATTTAGATGATTTTAAAAATGATAGTACATTGTCCCTAAACTCCAATCTCAACTGGGTCTTTCTCTAATATGACATGCATGAGTTAATTATGAGTGAATATTTAGTTTACTTATTGAGCATTGTTTGTTACACCCCACTACTGTATGTTAGACCCTACTACTATATCTCCCACTAATTCCTCCATCAGTTGGAACTAGTTTAACTAAATTTAACTTAGCTAAACTAAATTAAATAATTACAACTCAAAAGAAATCAACTTGGGCCCCTAAAATTTAGGAACCACTCTACATGACTCTAGATAGACTCCCAACTCAAATTAACTGAGCCAACTATGTCAAATTAACTTAATTAACTATTACAAGTTTCTATGAGAATTAGAATTACAATTTAATTCCTAATTTAATTCAAGGAAAAACTAAATTAGGATTTTTCTTGATTCTATTTTTAACATTTCTCATTGCTATTTTCAACACTCTCTCTCAACAAGAAAGGAATTCACATCTATCTTGATCCATTACCTTTGGAATGTCCTACATACAACATTTTTCATTGTTGTTTTTGCTACTGCAACATCTGCAACTGCTAAAAAAGAAGAAGAAGAAGAAGAAGAATAAGAAGCATCCAAACAAACTAAATTGAATCAATTGTGTATGCAACTCTCTACTAAGAAAAATGTGTTGTTGTTGACTTTGCTCTGAGCCTCCTGCTCTATTTTCAAATCTTCTCTACACTCTTCAGTATCTAACTGACACTAATCATCTTGCTACTAAATACTATGGGCCCCTATAGCAAGGTAATGCTCCATGAGACAAAAAAACACGTCAATGGATCCTACCAAATTTCTGAAACTCTTGGACTAAGGTTTCATATCGCCCCACCTCACACCTAGAGGTATGGATGCATGTGCTCCCTCTGCCCACTTGGCTCAAAATTCCCCCCAATTAGAGGTCTTTACTTGAGTGGATGGTTCCACCCTGTCTCCTCTCTACTTCTCCAATTGTGGCTACTCCACAACTTTCTAAGGCTGCATGTTGAGAGGTAATTCATGCTCCCTCTCAACCACAAAATATCTCTTCTCTCCCTTTCTCCTCAATTCTTTTCATGCATGAGCTAAATCTAATATACTCATATTGTTGTTGTTACTACTTTGTTGTTGTTTCTACACTGCTACTGCAACTACTGCAGTAATGAGTCTAATCTCCCCAGATCTAGAAGTACTAGCTTCCATAGGGTTGATCCCTATGAATCTAGACTCCCTCTGAGTTTCGATCTCCCTATGGGAAATCTCTCTAATCCTCAATATACCAATGTCAATGATCACAAATCATTTTTTTGTGTCACTAAACATTAGCTCATTGATCTTCCCACTAGCAGCCTTCTAGCTCCATTAAGAACTCTACATATAGGGTCTTCTAGATCTGTCCTGAACTAGAGCTCCATCAATCTGTAAGGAAAACTTCAAATTCTTCTCTTCTATTGTGATTTCAGCTCAATACCATGTAGAAATTTCTACAAATCTAGCTCTGATACCATGTATAATTTTCTTGTAGATTCAAACCGCAGATTGTAATATGCCAAAATAATTTACTTGAATCTACTCTACTCATCAGCAGAAATAATAAAAAATTGATGAAATCACGAAGCATATAAGAGAAATAATGAAATCACACATAACACAACTATTTTCAATCTAATTTCATAGCTAAAATCCCCTACTATCTGTATATTGCATTGATCAAAAAATATGAGAAGATTACAATGCTTTGTTCAAGCCCAAGCAACCTTTGCATTATCTCTATCTATCTCACTACTTCTAAGGCAAGCCTTAGATGGATACAATATGCTTTGCTCAACGTTTTGCTAAACCTACACAAATATTTCTATCCTCTACCTAACTAACTGGCTTTGGAAAATAATTAACCAAATTCCTAGCCTTCCAAGCTCCTACTTCCTTTCACTCACAAGCTCCATGCACAAATGTGTGCTTCCTATTGCTTGGTCTCACAAACTAGTGCTCAACAAAACAATGATTAAAATTGTGACTTAATTATTCATTTTAAAGGAAATTCAAATGGCTAAAATTAGTGAGTTTTCTAATTAAGGAATGATTTATTTTAGGCCTTATTTTGATTGCATGCACCATCTATTTAACTTAGATGTTTTTACAACTAATAGTACATTATCCCTGAACTCCAATCTCAACTGGGTCTTTCTCTAATCTCAAATGCATGAGTTAATTATGAGTGAATATTTAGTTTACTAGTTGAGCACTGTTAGTTACACTGCATTACAATAGGTTACATCCCACTACTGAATCTCCCACTAATTCCTCCATCGGTTGGAACTAGTTTAACTGAATTTAACTTAGTTAAACTGAATTAAATAATTACAACTAAAAGGAACTCAACCTGGGCCCCTAAAATTTAGGAACCACTCTACATGACTCTAGATAAAATCCCAAGTCAAATTAACTGAGCCAACTATGTCAAATTAACCTAGTTAACTATTACAAGTTGCTATGAGAATTAGAATTAGAATTTAATTCCTAATTTAACTCGAGGACAAATTAAATTAGGATTTTTCTTGATGTTATTTTTAACATTTCTTATCACTATTTTAAACATATTACTCCATGAGTACGAAGTGGACAAACTCACCAGTATAATAATATCCCAAGTAGTGTTTCAATTCATGACATTGTGTCATTTCCTCTTTCTCATCCCAATGAGTGGGTTCCTAATAAAACCTAGTGGGGAACCATACGATTGGGAAATGGAATTGTAACCCGATCCATCTGGCCCCAAATCTTAGTTCAGAACTATAACATCCTCAGGTTAAGTTTGCATGTAAATAAATGAAAATTATAAAAGAAAAAATAAAACCAAGTTCATGGGATGCGTATTCCAAGGAGATACAATATGACCTAGATATTCCACCTCTTGTACTCCAAAGAAAAAATTGGAGGTTTTGTATATAACTGTTTCTCCTTCAATAGTTTGAGCACCTTGTCAACATGTTGAAGATGATCCTTCCAAGTTTTGTTGTAGATTAATATATCATCAAAAAATACTAACACAATTTTATTAAGGAAGGGTTAGAAAATGGAATTCATCAAACCTTGAAATGTAGAAGGTGCATTGGTAAGGCAAAAAGGCATGACAAAAAATTCATAATGACCCTCATGAGTTCTAAATGTTGTTTTTGGAATGTCTTCAGTCTTCATTCTAATTTGATGATATTTTGAATGAAGGTCCAACTTTGTGAAGTAAATTTCTCCATGTAATTCATCCAATAATTCATCAATGAAAAGAATGAGAAATTTATCTTTAGTAGTGATCTTGTTGAGCTCCCTATAATCTAGACACATACACCATGATCCATCCTTCTTGTACACCAATACTACTAGAGCCAAAAAATAACATTGACTAGGTTGAATTATACCCGTGTCTAGCATTTATGCAACCATATGTTCAATTTCACTCCTTTGGGCATAGGGATATCTGTAAGGCCTAATGTATGGAGGAAAAATTCTTGGAATCAAATGAATAGCATTATCATGATCACAAATAAGTGGGAAGCCTTTGGGGGTCTCAAATACCTTGGAATGACTTCCCAAGTCATTTTGGAGATCTAGATAAATAGATGATTTTGATGTTTGAACCCCTAGTGAGCATAATTGTGCAATTACCCCCCGTTGTTCTTTCTTTAGAAGATTTGTTATGTTGTTAGAGCTAATTATATTTCCTATTTTCCCTGCGATACCCCTTAATTCAAATTCCTTTCCTTCCCAAAAAAAATTCAAGAAAATTTCCTGAAAATTAAAAGCTATCATCTCCAAATATTGTAAACATTGGAAACCTAGTACAACATTAGCACCACCCATTAGAATATAGAGCATCATAATATTCATTACATATTCCCCCATGGTTAGCTAGATATTATGACACTTTCTAGAGAAATTTATATTTCCTCCATCTGCAACCATGACTTGACACTCTGGTGTTGGGTATAGGAAGCAATTCAATTCCTTGGCTATCTTACAATGAATAAAATTATGGGTACTACCCAAATCAATCAACATTATTAACTTTTCTTCTTGATATGTCTATCTTGAGAGTTTGAGGAGTGGCAATTCATGCCAATGCATTACAAGATATGGTCAAACTCATTTATTCTTTCTCTAGGGTTGGTTCCTAGTGTATACCCTCTTCTTTTGAAGTTTCTTGTTCATTTTCCTCCTCCTCTTCACAATATATTATTGGCTTAGTGGGGCTTGACCCAGGTTTAGAATTCATTTATCCAAGCAAATCCTAGTACTACTGGCCCTTTTAGCAACATTCCGAGGAGCACAGACTGAGGTCTCACCCGAAGTAGTATGGGAGGGAGCTAAAACCAAGTTTCCACACCCTGGGGATATCTGACATGTGTTGATTGGTACGCGGTCCAACCTTCACACTTACTGTTTTAAGCACACCTGTGGGTGCCCATGCCCTATGATATTGTCTTCGTGCAGTTCTAGTCGCAGCGCGACCCATGTTATTTACCTAAGACTTCCTTAATTAGTCTCCGTTAGCCGATTACTTTAAGTAAATTCACATATAAGCATTCATACACGTAATTATCAATTTCGCGTAGTAAATAACAGAGTAAAGTAACACATAACATCAACATAAAAATTCAAGAATAAATGCACAAAATAAAATTCTCTTTATTAGCTTCCAAATCCAAGTACAATCCCAGTTATAGACCTGACTCTGCCCTGCGCACTCAGCTGCAGGGGTCCACGCACTTAGCTGCAAACTCTACTAGGCCTCTGCACACTCAGCTATAGAGCCTCTTCCTATTACTACAACCCAATACACTTCAACTTTCAGTCTATTCTCTAACCATGCCTTCACATCTATCTATTACTTGCTTGCCAGAAACTACTATCTTCACACTTAGAGCCTCGCTCTATTTATACATTCCCATGGTCCATGGGCCATGTGTAGGCTAACACAAATTTACATTATTTTACAATTCTTAGGGTGGAAAACCCTATGACTCATCCTAGAATTTTGTGCTCCACTCATACTTTGTGGATTCTTACAATACAATTGACCAAAAATCGGGCTTTAAGCCCTAAAACCTACTGCAGGGAATCCCATGCCCAACAATCCCCCAACAGAATCATCATGACTCGTCCTGAGTCACTCTGTTGGTGCATCGATATTTGTGTGGAGTCCATCCACAAGGTCTCTCGTAGCTTGGGTGTCTGCAACACACTGTTCTGGTGTCTGTTGTACTTGCTACACACGTATCTCTGAACCTTCATGAGCAGGGTCACATTCCTGTCTAACCGTATAAAGTTCCTACATTTGTGTTAGATTTCCTTCAATGGTAGTTGTAATTTTGAAAGCTTCATCGATCCATGGTTGAATGTGCACTTTAAGTAGGGCTCATTTTTGTCACGCGACATCTAATTGGTCATTCAGTTCCCTTACCTATTGTAGTTTGGCGAGTTGTTGAGTAAGGACAACCATCTGCACGGTCCCCTGGACACACTATCTACTCCTGCTACAACTCGTGCACCTCTGTCTCTAGGCGTTGTAGGTTTGGATCTTCCTAAAAGTATGTAAGCATGTTTAGTGCTTAATCCAACATCCCACTGCAGTCCTGTACCGCTTGGCCAATTTTCCCCAACCCTACTTGGATCGCGCAAGCGCGTTGCTCTTTGAACTATGGGGGCATGGAAGGTTGTGCCTTCAACCGTAGCTCAACGATCTGTAGGTTTAACTCTAACTGAACCTTTGTCATTTCCTCCCTAGCCTTGCGGACTCCAGCCACCAATTTGTGGACCCACTCTACTACTAGTAGCTCTGTTGAGACGACCAACTCTAGGATGCTCCTACACGCATCCTCTACCACCTGCTCCAGTTCAGGAGTCTGAGCAACCAACTCATCACGCTGGAGGTTGTGTTGATCTATGTTGATTTTTTTCTCATTCAAGACTTGGATCACATGGCCTTCCCTGGTGCAGAGCTCTGCGACGACCCCATCCTATAACTAGTACAGGGTTTCACACGGTAAGGCTGCCAAGTTTATTCTGATGCCTTTCAGGCTACTCATCGCAACCTGGTCAACCTCACTTGTTGCTACTAGGGCGCCTTCAGGAAATGTGAAAGGGTTATCCATATAGGCGTGCAATGCCTATTCGGCCTCTGTGATTCCTGTTGCAACGTATGGAGCCATTGTACCTATTTGGAGGGGTTGTACTTGAAAGCCTTGTAGTTGTGTGTGAGTACCCCCAACACAGTGCTTTGCTCCATCCTCATTTCCTGGAGTGCATCCTTTGTGACCTCGCAAAACGTTTCACTGATGTCAAACAAATCACCTTTTATGAGCGTGATCGAATCAACAGACATCTTTGTTGCCTTCACCTTCTTCCTGGGAGTTATTTTCTTAGGGATGCACAACCACTTGAGTTGGGTCGATGTTGAACTATGGTCTGCGAACTCTTCTGTCCTGTCCATTTCCCCTATCTGTTGTCCCATGGACATCTCCTAGCCCTCCTCGGGCTCTTTCGTTGGTGTTGTTGTGATTCCTGCCATCTATGCCACTGCTATTGCATCAGCCGTCTTCTGTTGTGTGGCTGTTTCTTGTTCCTGGTGCCTCTTTTCATCCAGTTACATAATGCGCAGCTTGCTGTCCTTCTTTCTTTACTAGGCTGTGACCTTCTCCATTCCTGCCAAGTTTGAGGTGTGCCACTCTAGAGGCCATGAATCCATTACTGTGAAGATTGCATCATTCGTTGCGATGAATGGAAGCTTCACCCACTTTTGCATTGGATCCTTGCATGCCTGGATATACAAGTCATGCATATCTACCTTGAACTCTACTGAGCTCCGCAAGCTATTACAAACCATGGGAGAAAGGTGTGGCCTTTGGTTGATCCACATTTGGATGCTCGCCTCCATGAACACCCAGAACGCCTTCATCTCATAAATCCTCTTTGCATCCTTTGTAGCCTAGAGTGAGGTGTACCTCGCAGCTTAGGGTAGATCATGCTCAATACTAGGAAACTGGTTGTCCTTCAGCACTTCCCCTACAACCAACAAGATGGATAAGAGAAACCACGTGTAGTGTAAGGTCTTACCCTGCTCCTAGACCTCCTTGCAGTTCATCAGAAACTCCTTGCAGGGGAACTACGCCCAGTTGAACTGTACCCGCTCTACGCATTGCTCTACCAACACAATCATAGATGTTGGTACTTCATCGGCGCGACATTTCCTCATCAACTTACTAGCCAGTAGCTGGGTGGCTACGCGCACCCCTATTTCCTTAATTCTTGCTATTGCGTACCCTCACAGGAGGGAGAGGGGGGAAAGGAAAGGTGAAAGAGGAAATAAGAGAAAAGAAAAAGAGAAAGAAATAAGAGAAGGGAAATAAGAGATATTTTCTCTTATTTCCTCTTTCGCCTTTCCTTTCCTCGGGGAGGGAGAGGGGGGAAAGGAAAGATGAAAGAGGAAATAAGAGAAAAGAAAAAGAGAAGGGAAATAAGAGATAAGTTTCTTATTTCCCTTCTCTTATTTCTTTCTCTTTTTCTTTTCCCTTATTTCCTCTTCACCTTTCCTTTCCCCCCTCTCCCTCCCGAGGGTGGGGGTATGGAGAGGGAGAGGGGGGAAATGAAAAGCGAAAGAGGAAATAAGAGAAAAGAAAAAGAGAAAGAAAGATAAGAGAGGAGATCCTCTTTCTCTCGTTCTATTTGGGAGTTTCCTTTTTACCTGGATTTCGTCCGCGAAAGAGGAGATAAGAGAAAAGAAAAAGAGAAAGAAATAAGAGAAGGGAAATAAGAGATAGGAAAAAGGAGGGAGAGGGGGGAAAGGAAAGGCGAAAGAGGAAATAAGAGAAAAGAAAAAGAGAAAGAAATAAGAGATATCATTGATAGAGATAACGAAAAGCAATCAAAGGAGCAAGTGGAAAGGATAGGGAGTCTAGGGCGAGGGTGGGGGTACGGGGAGGGAGAGGGGGGAAAGGAAAGGCAAAAGAGGAAATAAGAGAAAAGAAAAAGAGAAAGAAATAAGAGAAGGGAAATAAGAGATAGGAAAAAGGGAGAGGAGGGAAAGGAAAGGCGAAAGAGGAAATAAGAGAAAAGAAAAAGAGAAAGAAATAAGAGAAGGGAGATAAGAGATAGGAAAAAGGAGAGGGGGGAAAGGAAAGGCGAAAGAGGAAATAAGAGAAAAGAAAAAGAGAAATAAATAAGAGATAATTTTTCCTATCTCTTATTTCCCTTCTCTTATTTCTTTCTCTTTTTCTTTTCTCTTATTTCCTCTTTCGCCTTTCCTTTCCCCCCTCTAGTTTATACTTGGCCTTCATGGCTACTACGAGGGCCAAGTCATTACTTTTTCCTGCTATGGTCGTGGGATCGTGTCCTCTGAAGGGCAGTCAAGAAATTTTGTGAATTAGGTTTGCCATGATGGGAATAGGATCCTCTAGCCTGAGATACCCATCATGCACCAGGCAAACCAGTTGCCTGATGATGAAAATGGTGATGGGCATGTAGTGGTAGTGGGGTATCCATCGCAGATGGAGTAACCCAGCCTTCTCCACACCATGCAACTATTTTTGCTTCATTAAACTCTCTGTGGCCAAGTGTGGGAACTTTTCGCTTTCCACGAGGTCCCAATCCTAGAACTTCATGGTAGGTATTCATCCCAAAGGTGGACCTTCAAACCTTATCTCCTTGAGGAGGTGCGGGGTTTGGAGTGCACTCTTCGTGGCCTCTAGGTATTTCTGTATCTTGGCTTTCCCTTTCCACGGGGGGGACATACGTAGGTAACTTTTTTGCAGAAGGCATTAGTGAGACATCCTACGCCAAATTGTCTTGCACCTCAATTTGAATGATTAAAGCTTGCAAGTCTTCCTCCTCTTCATCTAATTCAACAGTGAGAGATTTTCCCTTTTCTGACATTGATAATTTGCCAAACCGTGGGTTTCTTGGGGATACATGGACTAGGCCCATAGTCTACTTATCTTTCTTTGGTCATGGTGTTCGTGGTGATTTTGGAACTTCTGGCGCAACTACCACCTCTCCAAGCTCCTCATGGGCCATAAGAGGTTCTGCAGTATCTTCCGTGAATCGCACTCTTGTTCTGGTAGCAGCCATCGTGTCTATAGTCAAAGGTGGTAAGAGTATGCGAAGATTTCTGCTCTGTAACTTCTCAATTCTCACACAACCAAGTGTTGCCTAGTGGCTAGCCCTGGGGATTTTATAACATCTTTCAAATTTGAATTCGACCATTCCCCCCACTTCTAAGTCATTAATTCCTTTTTGGCAGAAAATCGTCCCAAATCTAGCTCTTAATTCGTGTCTTGATTGCCCGCCGCCTGCTCCTCTTTGCCTTAAATTGGAAATTTTTTCATGAATAGTGACACCAATGGTCACTTCCTAGCCTACTTGCATGGTAGCATAACCCCCTATGCACAGATGCGACCCCTGTGACATACTGATCCTACGTGTACCCTCCAGATTACGCAGCTCCCTCATGGACTCTTTTATAGTCCCGTGGTCTCTTTCAACTACTTGGAGCTCTAAAACTGTGCTCCCTACAGATATTCAAGTGGTTTCACCACCTATACGAGGCTTCAATTCACCTTCTAGCCTAGTCTATGGACGCTCCTCAATTACCCTCGTGACAGTAAGCACCACACATTCTTCCTTATGAGGTGCACTCCCCTAGTTACTTTGTATAGTAAGGTACGGTCCTAACCATGGTACCAGAGCCACAAATTTGGTGTAGTTGTGGGCACAATGCCCTAGTCCTCCACAATTGTAACAAATTAACTGTCCATGGCCCCTTCCTGGTCCCATTCCTCCTCGTCCTCGACCTCGCCCGTGAAATCCAATGCGCACCATCCCCGCATATGGGTCAAGGGCTTGCATTTCATTCTGCATCCTATAGGTTGGGGTCTGATCCATCATTAGCTCATAATTGTGGCAAGTGCGCTCATCGTGGCCTACCAACTTGCAGAAATTACAAAACAATTGTTGGGGTGTCTATGTATATTTCTACAGCAAATGACAATTGTCTGTTGTGTGTTTCCCTCCTATCTAACAGATTGCGCACCATAAAGTGGGTGTTGTTGTCAGCCCTGCCTACTCCTCCAGTCTCAATGGCATTGGCCCTCCTCCTGCCAAGTAGTTCATGAACACTAAACAGTGATCCTTGTCATGCCCCTGGTCTTTGCATTTTATGCACCATACTTCCTCACGCGCCTCTAGTCGTGGTGCCCTATCCTACTTCAAGATTTGCATTTCCAAACATAGATTCTGTAGTTGCATGTGGATTAGCTGAACTCCCAACCCAAGGTCCTGTATTGGGGTCTCATGTCATCTCATCCCCATCTCCAATGCTTCAGCCTGGGTAGAAATTTTTTGCTGTGACAACGCTGTCCTCAAGTGTGGTGTCAGAAATGCTACAAACCATGTATGATGTTGTGCATCTGTTAGCATCATATTGGCCTCGCAGTTCATACTCTTCAACCTTTGGTCTAGATCCCATGGAGTCTCGCCTAGAAGCATCGCAATCTCTTTAAACTTGATGATTGACTACATCTCTAATTTTGGCCTGCTAAATTCTTTGTTCAAAGCATTCTAGATCTCTGCTATCCCTACATTTAGGTGTTCATTAGATTGCTTTATGTACCACGTTAATGGAAATCCTACAGCGCGCTCACCAATGTAGCCTTCTTAATTTTGTCATCCGTGACACCTTGTACTTCGCATACTGCTCTTAGCATGAACCAGAATTGGTCTGGATCCTCATTCCCTACTCCTCTGAACACTAGTAGTTTGATCTCTCTCACCATACTGAACTGTGGAGGTGGTGGAGGTGGAATGGGTGGAGATGGAGGTGAGGGAGGTGAAGTGGGTGGTATTGTGGGTGGAAGTGGTAACCACGGAATCCGCTGCCTTATCAAACTGACCATGCTTCTCAGAAAAACCTTCACAAGCTTGTCCTCGCTTTCCCACGAGGGTGAAATTAAGGGACTGTTTTCTAATTCTTCATTACTTCCTCTTCTGTAGAGCTTTCCACTCCACATAGTCCCAAACATTAATTTATTCACATAACCTCCTTTTCACATAACAACATCTTAATCCAAGTGTTCAAAGATTTAATATACTTACCTTGCAGTCCCTTGAGGAAACGTCGCTCTGCCTCACTGTAACTGACGGTCATGTCCACCGCGAACTCAATGATAAATCCTCCTATTATTCAGTTGATCCAGTGGTCCACAACTCACACTATCTTATCCTCTGAGGCTTCTAGTTTTCACACTAGCTCCAAGGTCCACACTATCGGTTGGTCAAGCCTACACCTTCCTTGGCTATTAGCTAACCTCGTGATCCACTCATACAGCTCAGACAGAAAGGATGCAAAGAAAATTTTATGGATTTTTGTATACATGTAGTAATCCAACCACTTTTTCTTAGATACTTGCGAAGTTCTATTTTCCTATGTCGTGAACTTGTGAAGCTTCTTATCCAACCACTCTTTAATTTCCTTCTTTGTTGGGTTCCAGTGGCACGACATTAGACATCCCTTATGTAGATCTCGGTCCTGACAACAGAACCATTTGTTGGCTTAGTGGGGCCTGACCCAGGTTCGGAAGTGATTTAGCCAAGCAAATCCCGGTACTACTAGCCCTTTTGGCAATAGCCTGTGAAGCACGGACTGAGGTCTCACCTGAAGTAGTATGGGAGGGTGCTAGAACCAGGTTTCCACACCCTAGGGATGTCTAATATGTGGTGATTGGTACACGGTGCAACCTTCACACTTACTGCACTATGCACACCTGCGAGCACCCGCGCCCTATGATACTATCTTCGCGCAGTTCTAGTCACAACATGACATGTTTTATTTACCCAAGTCTTCCTTAATTAGTCTCCATTAGCCGATTACTTAGAGTAAATTCATATATAAGCATTAATACACGTAATTATCAATTTCACACAGTAAATAACAGAGTAAAGTAATGCATAACATCAACATACAGATTCAAGAATAGATGCACATAATAAACTTCTCTTTATTAGCTTCCAAATCCAAGTAAAATCCCATTTACAGACCTGAATCCACCCTATGCACTCAGTTGCAGGGGTCTGTGTACTTAGCTGTGGACTCTACTAGGCCTCTACGCACTCAACTATAGAGCCTCTTCCTACTACTATGGCCCAATACACTTCAACATTCACTCTATGCTCTAACCATGCCTTCGCATCTATCTATTACTTTCTTGCCAAAAACTACTATCTTTACGCTTAGAGCCTCACTCTATTTATACAATCCCATGGTCCACGGACCATGGGTAGGCTGACAAAACTTACATTATTTTACAATTATTAGGGTGAACAACCATATGACTCATCCTGTACTTTCACACTCCGCGCCCATACTTCGCAGACTCTTACAATACAATTGACCAAAACTCGGGCTTTAAGCCCCAAAACCCGTGCAGGGGATCCCATGCCCAACATCTATGTAAAATAATTTCATCTCTACACACTTATGACCTTTAGTGTGTTTTCTATCACAACTATAGAAAAGCCCTTTTTCTCTTTTTTTCTTCCAATTCTTGTGGTGTCAACCTTGTAGGTTGTGGAAGGCTAGGAGCAACAACACTTCCATCTTTATAGTTGTGAGTGGTAGGCTTCTTTGTTTCCATAATTTTGCTTTCAATTTTCTTGCGAACCTGAATGCCTTCTCCAATGAATCAAGTTCCCAAAGGTGAAGCTCATGTTGGATGTTATCCTTTAAATTTCCTATGAAGACATCAACCTTACGCTCCTCTGGAATATCATTTACCCTTATATCCACTTTTTGGAAGTCCTCAATGTGCTCCACCATTGAACCCTTTTGTTTGAGATTTATTAATCATTAGGGGAATTTTAGTTCTAAAATGGGCCTCCTAAGAAAAATGTACAACTAAAATAAACTTTATAAGAACCAATAGAATTCCAAATGATGGTGTCAACCATGGGGAATGATTCACCATTTTTGGAGTAAAAAAGTAAAAATTTTAAAAAATAATAAAACAACTTCTTCAACTCATATTTTGAACTTATCTCCCTAAGGTTTTCCTCAAATTTTGAGTGGGAGTACTTGTTGGATGAAACAATCAATTCCTCATCCAAGGAGTACCCATGTTGCATACTTTCAATGGACCCTACTACACAAAAAATGAGAAATACATGAAAAAACGTGATTGCAATAACATTTTTCATGTATTTCTCATTTTAATGTAGCAAGCTTCATCGAAAGTATGCAACATGGGTAGTCCTTAGATGAGGAATCAAAATTTTCATCCAACGAGTGTTGCTTCTCAAAATTTGAGTAAACCCATAGGGAGATAAGTTGAAAATACGAGTTGAAAAAATAGTTTTTTTATTTTTTCCCTCTCAAATTTGATGATGTAATCTAATCTTATTTTATTATTTCCACTATTATTTTATAGTTTTCTTAGGAAGCCCATTTTAGACCTCAAAATTCTCCTAATGTGGCTAAAGAAGGTGTTGATCTTTGTATCCTCATAATGTGTTATCATTTCCTCCATAAAAATGGACCAAGTGATAAGTGGTTTACGAGAACAAAGCCATTGATACCATACAAACTAATTGGGTTCTAAATAGAAAGTTGCAATGTGTACCTTTTGTTTGTGTTGCACATTATGGAGATAAAAATATTGCTCCATCTATAGTATCCATGTTATCGGATCCTTGCCATCAAACTTCCTCATATCAATATTTGGAATATGGTAGGTCTTCAATCCAACGTTCGAGTCTATGATATCACGATTAACATTTAATTTGTTTTCATCGTGAGTTTCATCTAGTACCTTTTTTCCATTAGGAATCATTTCTTGTAGCAACTTTTTCAAACTTTCCTTCAAACCTTCCATGTCTTATTTTAAACCATTCTTCAAATATTCCATGTTGCCTTTCATTTTTGCTTCTATACCATCCATATTAGCTTTCATGTCATCCTTAAAACTTTCCATGTCTTATTTTAAACTATTCTTCAAACCATCCATCTTAGATTCCATTTCATTATTGGTTACTCTTTCTGAGAGTGAAATTTGTTGCACCTGATCTCACAATTTTGATATATCATGTTGCATTTCTTCCTCTTCTTCATGTGTCATAGAAGAGATTTTTGGTTTCTTACTAAGTGTGTCATTTTTTTATGCATTTTTAAATCAAACAATGATATCTATGCTTCACTATTCCCTTTGAATCACTTCAAATTGATTTTTCAAACAAAAGTTATGTAAAATTTAAAAATACACACAATTTTCTTTCTTTTTAGGAGGTTTATCTTTAAATGATTGTAACTATGTAATTTCAAATCTCCAAGTTTTGGGATTTCTTCCTATGGTAGCTCTCTAAGTCCTATTTCACCCCACAAGTCTAATCGATATTGGATTCTTCAAGAAATAGTTATGCCAAATCTCCCATGATGACCTGATTATGGACTAGTTCAATAGAGAGAAGTTGTATGGGATTCCACGTGTCACTATTTCAAGCTTTAGCCATGAAATTTCTACATGAAAAACTACAATCCATGAAATTTCATCCACGCTTTACAAAATTCAAATTTGATGCCTGAAATGAAATTTATGACGATTTTCCCTAGGTCACATGTTTAAGACAGAATTCTGGAGCCCACAAAAACACTAACTTCCTCATATCATATCTCCAAAAATATAGAGAACCAAGTGTTTACATGAATTTCTCCGAGATTTCATCTCTACGTGATAAAAATTTCAACTTTTGAAGCCTCGTAGAAATTTTTCTATAGAAAAAGTTCCAAGATGGCATGTTTGAAGAAGCGAAACCCTAGAATCCAAAGCTCTAATACCAAATGTTATGCAACCAACTAAAAAATAGATAGATCAATGACTTTAAAATTATCCTCTTTGAGGGGGAAACTCCTTTATATTACATAAATGAACAATTATTGGATGATTCAAATGAAAAAACCTCATTTCTATATATAGGAGTCTAAGGGATCACGATATAATCAGAGCGTACATAACAATAATAATGTAAGGGGACAACAATAACAATAGTGGGCTTCTATGGGGCACAATAATAACGATATGGGGGCTACATGGGTACAAAAATAGAAATAAAGAGCCTACACTAAAAATAACAATAAGGGACAACACTAGCATTATAGGGATCTAACAATAGCGAAGAGAAGATTTGCATAGCAACAAGAAAGGGTAAGAAATAATTGAGGATTTGTAGGTAATAGTGTGTATGTTTGTTTATCTTGCTAGGATTTGAATGCATGGTTCTTGCATTGGTTTATTAGTCATTTTTTTTTAATGGCATGGGGTTTTCTTAGATTGACAGTCATGTACAACCTTGCCTTATGTCATTTCTTGGATAGCCATAATGTAGTGGGTTCCTTGTTTGGTTGTGCTTTGGATTTCCAATAGATTTTGGATCCTAGTTGAGGTTGCCTCAAGAAAATACCAAGGGTTGAGGGTGGAGATGATTTTCTTTGGGAAGCTCTTGATAGGTGAGTGGAGAAAGGAAAATTCCTCTGGGTATGGTGAATAAATTATGAGGCTTCCAATCTTGTATTGGTTTTGGTGATTTCTAGACACATGATTGGGTGAAATCACTGTGGTATGAGGGTGTGGTGGCTTCCTCTGGATTGTCTGTATGGTTATGTTTTCATTTATCCCATTTTATCCCACATTCATGCTTGGAATATGGCATGGGGGTGATTGGGTTGGAAGAGAGAATTGGTTCAACCCTAATCTATGGTAGAGTGGTACGTGGAAGTCCCTCACTTGGTTGGAATTATGCATATGTTAATATGTGTTATTCTTTAATGAGATAAATCAGTACAAGTTGTGGTTTATTATGTGATTATGTGATTGGTTTATCATGGCTTCACTCTAGTTAAATGTTGGTTACATGCATAATATATTTGTTTTTATGTGATGTGCTCCTGTTATTGATCTCTTTCATGTTTTACAAGCTCTTGAATGTTTTCTATGTATGTATGCACTAATTTGTGATTATAGCTAGTATGAGAGAGAAACAAGCCTTCTTAGTGAACATCTGATGAAAATAATGAAACATTGAAAAATTATGCATTCATGACCTATAGGTACGTGCTTATATAAATGGTTATTATGTGTTATGCAAGATTAAGAAAGAATGGAGTCGAAGAATATAACAAGACTTAGGAAGTATGTTGATAAAGTTCTGGGAAGATCTGGGCAGTTGACCTATAGTCAAGCCTTAAAAATCTAGAACAAAGTTCGTGGTCGTACTATAATTTCAAGGAATTTTAGGCCACAACTACACTAAAGGAAGGTTATCCATGCAACTGAATCCCTCTAGCTACATTGACTAGCCTTCATGCATGCGGATGGTCAATAAGCTAGTTCAGAAAGTGGTTCTAACTTAGGGTAAATGTCACCAGCAAGAATTTTATAACAATTGGGTGTTCATGAGTCTTTGATTGTTGCAGTAAGTCTTGTACAAGTGTATCCCATTTCCATAACTGAATCTTAGATGTTGGATCATGCATAGTAACTCTCAACTCATGTTTACACTAGTAAGTTTGTAAAATTTGGTAAATATGAGGTGGGGTGTTACAAGAACTAGTATAAAAAGAGGCTTGATTGAGAGATAGACTAAAGTAAGGATAAAAAAAAGGGTTCCTATGCTAGAGATATTTGGGAATCCAATTCTATATTTACTGAGAAACGATGAGAGCTCTAAGGGACTCAATTCTGACCAATCCATTTCATTTTGTAACTGTGAATCTTTATTTTCTTTCTTCTTTTTTCTTTTTTCACTACTGGTTCATGGATACCCATGGTCACTGGGTCCGCTACGTCCAAGATCGAACAATGCTAGGGTGGACCCCACCCAAAGGGGGTCATGCCCCTCGGCCTATTTACTGACCTGACCCCAAGAGCTTTCGAGTTTCGATCTTGTGACCTCCCCTTGGTGAGGCCCTGACTTGACCGGTTGAGCTAACCCTTGGGGCTAAGAATCTTTAATTGTGTTGGATAGTAATAGCATTTGCAAGATCCATTCTAATCCTATTTATATCATCCTTATTGGGTACTATTAAAGGGAATTATTATATGATGAATAGACTTATTGTAATTTCCATCACCTCTTCAAAATTTTGGGCCTTCGTCCATTGAATGAGACTAGTTATATAATAAATCAGGGACCTAAGTTGTACATCTTTGATAAAAGGGTTTTGTTTCCATCTCAAGTTATCCACAATTATAAAATCTAAAAGATATAACTCAAACAATAAATTTTGATCAATGTTCTAAGAATTAAAATATAAATCTATGAATTTATGTGGCTATGTTATTATATGAGGTTATCCAATCGATATCTGTCTAAATTGAAAATTTACCCAACATTCATGTACAAATATTGGGTAAACCCTTAAAGGTATTTGATGGGTAAGGCTTTATAACCCTAGATCACTTGTATACTTTTTAAGTTTTTCTTATTGTGTTCCTTTTCCTTCCATTTCCTTATCTATTCCTCTGACTTGACCTCTTGAGCTAAGTACATGGTAAACTAGGGTTTTTCTCATATTTTCAACAACCTGTCAGTGAATTTCCTTGTCTATAATCTCAAGGTCAAATAATTTATCCTTCATCTATCATTGGGGAATTTCTGGCTTAAGTTGAAGAAAAGCATACGTATTTGTGACAATATCATCCAAAATGTTGTTAATAAGGTGTTGGGCCTTTGTGGTACATTCCTAGAAATAATGTTTAACTTTGACCTTTAGGACTTTTTCCTAATCAATGGGATTAAGAAGAGTGTCCAAATTATGAAACATTGGTTTAGTTCTCCACAACCAAGATCTTAGTTTTTTATTTTGCAAAAAGAGTCTCTTATTTTATTTTAACATGGTTTAATACACTAGAATACAAAACCTAAAGGAGTGGGGCATTAGGGCCTTACCTTTTGTCCTTTATTCTTTGGTTTGTCTTTTGTCATCCCAATGTTGAATTGTATAGTTTAATCCTAATATGGAAAGTTTCCTTCATTCTGAAACAAGGAATAAACCATGAGGGTATCAACCACATCATTTTCCATTGGTTCAGAATTATCACCCTTGGAAATGCCCACATGTTCTTCTACAATTTTCTTAGCCTTCTCCTGTCATGAGGCTCTTTTAAGGTATCAACGCTAGGGTTTTTTATCATAGTTGACTCCTTTCTATCCCTAGTTGTTAATTTCTTGGTGATTGGTTGGACTGTTTCCCATGGTTTGGTCTTCATCCTCTCCAAAAAGGGTCCCATTGGGATACCAATTCATTCTAGCTCATGCTTGACAATAATAATAGTGAGACCTTGGTGGAAAAATGTAGTTTCAATATTCTTTCTCTTCCTAAATGCCACATCCATTCTTTCCAAACCCATAAGAAGGTAGAAAGGCATATTCATGGCCTTAATTCCATCTAAATTCATTAGAATGTGTATATGGTAATGATAGAACTTTGCTAAAATAACCTTCACGAGTAATAAATTTTGGACCAAATAGACAACATCCCACCATAGTGGTTTCAATGGTTCTCTTCGAATCCCTTCCTTTAGGTCTAGAAGTAGTGAGGGCTCCTCCAAGAATGGTCACTAATTTTCTTTGGAAATTTTAAGATTTGTATACCATTTTTCGATGGTTTGTGGAAGCCCTATGGTTATCATGAGGTTTTCCTCATTCACCATGATAGTGTGTTGGAAGAATAAATCCCTAGCTCCATTGAGGTGTTGTAAAATACTTAGGAAATCTAAGTATCATGCCCCTAAAAATTTTCAAGAAACATAATCCATTTAGCTAGGACAAAGATATCCCACACTAATGGATTTGCTCGGATGGTTTCCACATTTGTTGGTTAAAAATGAACCATTGTTCCTCCCATAATAATCTATATTATTATACCTCCCCTCTATCAAAATTCCCACCGCATGAACTTGTATACTAACCTTGTTCTCCCAACTCCACACTACTTATCCCAAGGGTAATTCCTTTCACTGGTGGATTTTCAAACCAGTCGATATGACAGTTATGATAATTATTTCCATTAATTGTTTGAGTTTATTTCCTAGCCATCCAACTATGATTTGGTTCCTACTCTACTCATTCCATGATAATTCTTCAACCCAAAAGTACCACTCAACCATGTTAAGGGTGTGCTGCAAAATGGAACCTCGTACTAAGAAATCTGACACAGGATACAAAATGGATAATATGTTACAGAACGATTGTGGGTAATCATTGTGCTAAGTGGAACTTTCTTATTTATTGATTGAGAATGGAGTATAAAGAAATGGTTATAACACAACAAGGTCTATATATATTAATATGGCTATAAACCATGCATCATCTCAATCATGATAATATAAGGAGAATGGTTTAATAAAAGGGTAATGTAAATTAAGGGGGTTAGAAAATGTAAAATGTAAAAGGTAACGCAAAAATATGAAAGGTAAGGGAGACACAAAAGGTGAGAGGAATATAGGGGTTCGATGGAATGAGATGTTAATATATTAGGAAATATTATGATAATATCAGCATACTACTAGCTACTTAAAAATGTTTTAGAAAAGAAACTAAAGAAATGCTCAAAGAGTAATTAACCTGTGGTAGAGAGCATGTGATATATAGTTGTGTCATTCTTTGTTCACCTCATGTAGTTTGGTTTTGAAAGATAAAATTAGATATGTTGTCATCATTATAATTATTCTTGTGAGAGCATATACAAGTAACATGTTTGGATCATATGGCATTATAGAGATCATGCTGAAAAAGCAAAAGAATAAATGTTTTTTTCTTCTTTTTTTTTTTTTTTTTTCCTCTTTTTTTTTTTTTTTCTTTTTCGAACTTTTCTAGCCAAAGTCCTAGTTTTATAGCACAAGTTCATCCATCTATGCCCCAATGGGTTTTCATAGCCAGAATATTTTCTTATCTTAGTGATATCAACCAAAACCTTGTTTTTTGACATCACTAAGTGTTGGCAGCACTTGAAAACTAGGTTTTCACTTCCATAACTTTTATCTTCTTTCTTTTCATTTTTCAATATATCACACTGGAAAGATAAGAGGTTGTAGAAGTGGGTGGAATATCTTCCCATTCTATGGCTTTTATGTCTAATTTCTTTGACATCCCCTTAATAAAACGTCTTTATATTGATGCTTCTTATATAATCTCAAATAGTTACCATTAGCCATTAATGGTGTCTATGCTTCATCAATGGTGTGAACCCTCATGGACCAATTATCAAGTATATTCTCAATCTAATATAATCCCAACCATCGAGTACAAAATTTTCCTTTGAATTCCTTGTATCTAGAATCAAACAAGAGAGCCTGGTCCCCCTCTTTGAACTTACTCTTCTTAATGAATTTGTCATGCCACCTTTTTGGTTGTTGTTGGACAATAATCATTTGATGTATGGCATCTTTATGCATTTCCTCAAGTTTGTTGAGTTGATCCAATAAATGTTGTCGTGCCTCAAAAATATCCATCCCTACTTGTAAGGTTGTCATTAATGTCGTGATTTTGAACTTGATAGGGAGGACAACCTACTTCCCATACGAGTTCATAAGGAGTAAATACAGTGCCATTATTCAAAGTGATTCTCTAAGCCCACAAGGCCTCTGGAAGTGCCTCAAAATAATCCCTATGATTTTGTTGTATTGTCTTGGTCAAGATAGTTTCTAAGACCTTGTTGGTGACCTCTACTTGTCCATTTTCCTATGGATGATAAGGGGTGGACATCTAGTTCTTGATTCTAAACTTCGTAGTAATGGATTGGATGAGCTTATAATTAAAATGAGTTCCTTTATTTGTGACAATTTCTTGTGGGACACAAAAACGAACGAGGATATCCTTGTACAAAAAAGTGTCCACTACCTACTTCGTTTCCTTAGGAAAATATTTGGCCCCCACCCACTTACTAACATAATCAGTACATAACAAGATGTATTCTTTCTATTTTGATGAAGGATTAATTAGCCCTACAAAGTCAAGGGCCCATTTTTCAAAAGGCTCTAACATAATTTATGGCTACAGTGGCATTTTGGCAAATTGTTTTAGCTTTCCCATCCTTTGACATTTTCTATAACTTCTAACATAATTTTTGGAATCAATAGATATAGTTTTCGTATAGTATCCTTGTTGTACGATTTCTTTTGCAGTTATTTTATTGGAAAATCCCCCCCCATAAGGCTCATCATGACATGCATTCAAAATGTTGTAAATATCATCTTCCAGAACAAATCGTCTGATCAAATAATTAGGCCCTATTCAGAGTAAGTATCCCTGGATCCAAGGTACATAGCATTCTCTAACAAATTTTTGTCGCTCTCTAGGTGACAAATGTGGTGGCAGTCTCCCTGCAACCAAATAATTAGTGATATATGCAAACCAAAGTGCATTAGTGGACAATGAAAACAATGTTAATTTGTAAAGGAATCTTCTATATAATAAAATTCATCTTTATTGTGGAGTTATGATAAAAAAATTAGCAACAACGCTTTCCTTTCTAGGCTTATCCATAATAGTAATATCAAATTCTTGTATAAGAACTAGACACCTAGTCACTCTACCATGAGAAATGAGTTTATTCATGAGATATCAAATGGCGGAGTGATCGGTGTGTACAAATACAAGATATCTAGTAATATACTAATGAAATTTATTGTGGGTGTATACCATGGAAAGGAATTTTTTCAATGATTGTATAATTAAATTTAGTTGAGGTTAAATTATTACTGACATAGTAAATGGCATATGGTTTTTTTTCCTCCTTTTTTTCCAATACAGCCTAAATAGTGGTAATTGAAGCATTGGTATGGATGTGAAAGGGTAGGTACTAGTTAGGACCTCACAAGATAGGAGTGGTGGATAATTTATCTTTAAGTGTATCAAATGGTAGTTGAAATTGATGATTCCAAGAGAAATCTAAAGCTTTTGTTAATTGATGAAATAGCAAGGAAGCTATCTTAGAAAATTTTTCTCTAAATATAAGATAGTATCCTACATAGCCTAGAAAGTTATGGACATATTTCTATGTAGTTGGGGTTGTTTGCTTAAGAATTACTTCAATTTTAGCAATATCCACCCTAATCCCTTTAGAAGAAACATTTTTTCCTAACAATATTCCCTTAGTCATAAACATTTGATATTTTGCATCACTAGCCCACGGGGCTTTGGATTGACGGTGAATGGGTGCATTGTTAAGCCACTCCTTGTGATAGGTCACTTGTTCAAATTCCCCGTGGGTTCTTACCTACCAAAAAAAATACATATTTCACATCACTAAGAGCAAGGTTTGTTTCCCGACATTGAATTAATACCTTCTCAAGATTATTCAATGCTTCTTTCAAATTTTCTCCATATATAGTTAATTCATCCATGTATATTTCAACAAAATCATTGGTAAAATCAGAGAATATTTTGAGGAAAACTCATTGGAGGGTTTTTGGTGAAGGTTGTCTTTTCTTAATCTTCAGGGGCTAGTTGAATCTGATTGTAGCCATTGAATCCATCAAGAAAGGAAAGGAATTACTTCCCAAAAAGGGTATCCAAGACTTTATCAATGAAAGGAAAGGGGAAATAGTATTTCAAGGTGGCCTTATTCAACTCTTGATAGTCAACATAGATTTTCCATTTTCCATTCTGTTTGGGAACAATGGGCAAAGGAAAGACCCACTTACTACCAGAGAAAAGATAAATAAATTTTTCTTCAACAATTTTTGAAACTCTTCCTTGACAATGTCCTTTAATGTTGGATCCATTCTCCTCTGGGGTTTCCTAACTAGTCATGACTATTCACTCATTTAAATGTGATGAGTACCTATATTAGGAGGGATTCCCTTCATATCGACATAGTCCCAAGAAAAAGCACTACTATTTCTTTGAAGCACCATTATAATTTTCTATTGTCGTGAGGGTTCTAAATGGGAATTAATATTCAAGGTTTTTCTAGGATGGATTTCAATAGATTTATTTTGGTTTTCTATAACAATATCTAATGGGGCTATTGCATCTAATTTAAGTATTAATTCAGTAGGTGAGCATGTCTCCTAGGATTGTTTCCCTAATACTTGATCATATGGTGAATTGTAGTCAATATGGTGGTTTGTGACAATGGTACAAATCAAATCATCTTCACTACTTTCTTTAAAACTAGAAGCTTGATTGAGGGTCAAGATAGATCTGGTAGAATCTTCATCATTATCTTCAAATCATAGGTGGTTTTCATAGTCTGGTGAAGGTTTTGCAGGAGGTCAAAGAGAAATATATTTCATGGAATTTCCATGGGAATTAGTCATATATCTAGACCACAACTGGTACACACATCATTTGTGGCCCAGCTAAAATCTTCCCGGAATTAGTGGGTAGCCTTCGAGGTTACCTTTTGGTTGGAGAATCATAAATTTAGTTGGGTATTACCATGAATCTATTAAAATAGCTAATAGTGATCAATGAGCTAATTGAAGGATGGTGGGGGTTGGTCCTATACCAGGTAATCTAAGCTTTTACATGTATCCCTAGTCATAAGATTTATTTTTATCCCTAGGTATATAAAGGTTTTAGCTATGGGGACATTATTAATGTTAATGGTAAAATGGGATTTCTAGGATCCCTATATTTTTCAATAAACACTTTTCTTGAAATTAAGTCTGATAATTTCCTAATGACATGAATTGTCTTGGGATCCTTCTTTTTCCTTCTTGGATTTTTCAGAAAAAGTTCCCAGATTGGTTTATCATATATAGGGACATCCTTAGTGGCTTGAAATAGTGGAATATTCACACATATATTACTTGGATATCCCAAAAATTCAAATGCATGTTGTACAAGGGTATTTTCAAGATATAACCTCTCTTGGTAAGGAGCACATTCCATCTCTTTCTCAAGGGATTACTCTGTTGCAATATTTTGAGTTTTATAGGAAAGCAATCTAGGTTCTGGAGAGCCATCCACATCATCTTGTTCCTGAATAATAGGAGAAGTCTAATTTTGGATTAATTTCCTAGAATGTAGATGGATATCCTTACATTCCATCAAAAAAAGGTTATAAGTAGGGGAAAATGGTAGCTTAGAATTGTAAGTGCATTGGAATAATTTATTATTTGGATTAGGCATAGATTATGCTAGAAATTGAAGTCTCTATTAAGTTCGAGAGGATTTATTTGAAGGTAATTGGAATATTACAGATGCGTCTTAGGCAAAGCTTGTGGTGCCATATTTCCATAAGGGGGAGGTCCTCTGGAGCTTGGGTTCGAACCCTGATTTTGCATCTAAGGGAGTCATTGTGATCAATGCATTGGGGGGTACCAACAAAAAGTTGGAGGGGAATAGTGGGAAGGATTAGAGGATGTGGTTTTGGATGATTTAGTAGGGCATGGTTTCTTTTGAGCCATGAAGCATATTTGTTCATTATCCTAATTGGATTCTTGAAACATAGCCTTGAGCCCTAGTAGTGAAGGAAATTATTGAATAGAATGCTTTTTTCTCACAAATGTTACATATCTTGACATTGATGTTTAAAGGGCATTCTCTAAGAGGGTAATTTTTCTAGAATTTGAAGAAAAATATTGCTATGGATAAATAGCCCTCTTTACTTTTCTTTTTATCTTGCAAGGTATATATTTGAGAGCTAAGGGTGATGAGAATATAAATTTTAAAGTTTTCTAACAATTTTCCTAGCTTAGCTTTAGCTACCCCTGTCCCTCTAAACCTATTAATCTTGGAGACCACGTCTAGAGAGCTTCTACCATATTTTTAACTCCCTCTAGAATATTGTTTGCACAAATCACAAATGTCCTAATATGATAATAAAAAATAACCTTGTGCACCCACAAGGTTTAATGTCTCAAGGCAATCTTCTCATATCCCCTTAAAAAAAGGATACACAAAGTTTCTAGGTCCTAAGTATTATGCTTTCTTCTTTATAGAGTGTATTGAAATATTTCCACATAATATACCAAAATCTCATCATTACTTGGGATATCTTGAATATTTCTTATTTAATATCTTGTACCTTACAATAGTCCTGGTATTTTTCAAAAAAAAAAAATCTTCATATACAGAGTTCCTACTAATTCTATATGTTAAAAGCTTGATTCAAAAGGAAACATGTCGGTGATGCAGAACCTAACTCCAATCAGAGCCTAACTTCTCTACCTTGGTCCACGTGGCACCTTATGTATCAAAATATTAATTTGACACCAAGTATAGATTCATTATTCCAATTAGGGTTAAGTGAATATGTAGGGTTGCGATTTTGTAGCAACCACTATTGATTTCACAAAATTATTGTTGGTTTCATGAAAACTTTTTTGGTTTCACAAAAGTTGGATAATTTCCCTTCACACTTAAAATTAAACCATGGCCCAAAGAAATACAGGAAAGGAAACTCAATAAACTTCAACACGCTACAAAAAGTGAAATTAACGCGCGCGCACACACACACACTTTGCATAAATCAACTCACCTGATTCAATCTATTTTGTGACTCAATAAAACCCGCAACTTACAAGAAATAAACACAACACAAGACCTTACCTTCAGTAGGACCAAATTGGGGTTTGGAATGCCCCTAAGAACTCACAAATTCACCAATGCAACTTCAATAAATAAGCCAACACAACCATGGGCAGGATTTTTTTTTTTTTTTTGGAAAAATTGTAATTTTATTCATATTTAGCAAAATTACATGTTGTAGATGCTAAATTAGCATATGCTGTATAAAAACTTGTCCTGATACATAGGATCTAAAAGAACAATAATTTATAATCTATCTATGCATTCCTACCTTTCTTTTTTTCCACTTTCTGCCAACCTCTAGCATTGGGAGTGGAAGTTACAATGGACATTTTTGCCTCTCTGGTAGTAGTTGGGGTTTCTTTGTTGGAATCTGATCTTTCTGTTGAGTGTATTTGCTTGCTGCCACCGATTTTTTTCCCTGGAATGAGTTTCTCACTTTTCTGCTTGTACAAATTTTGAATAATATGACACATATTCACAGAGATTATCCCGATTATACACTATTACGGAATATATGCATAATACATAACCTCCTCTACGTTGATCATCAATTTACAGAAGCAGGCATAATAACATGCGCACATAGAAGCATCAATCACACATTTCAACACAGTATTTTCCCGGGGAAAGCATCTCACTAAAACCCCCAACTATTAGTATATTATATTGATTCAGAACATGTAACAAATGCATAGTAAAATACTCTTCACAAGTATCCAGCACTATCTCCACCTGTTACACACAATACAACTCAGATCTGATCTCCAAATCTCCTCCGCTACTTGCCTGCCTCCACTGCACAATACCTGCATGAGAATGAATGAATCCAAACTCGTTCCAAGTTCTATTTACCTTGGAAAATCACTCACACTGGAAATCACATAAGAATAGGCCATATCACTGGGCATCTACTGCGCAATTCTCATGGGCATACTCAATCCATTGATTGTACAAGATCTCATGCACAACTGATAGTCACAACTCACCCTTTCACTTACCTCTAACACTTGTCTCCACTGAACTGTCCATGCACTGAGTTAACTGATGTATTTTCAGTTGCATTATGAGTTAATAATTAGTGAATTAATTAATAACTAATTCACATAACTCATCACTTAGTCTATTGGCCAGTTAGACTAAATACAACTAGTTCAACTAAGTCAAACTGAACACAACTCCATTAACTACTCATCTAACTCCACAGAACTCAACCACTTGAGTTCTAACTAAAGTCCTTCATGCAATAGCTCAATCAACCCATAGGTAACCACGTTATTCCTTCAGGTAGTTGCATGTCCCACATCTGTAGCTCCAACTGAAGTGCTCTAAGAGAATAAGATAAAGTTTAGAGTCCAAATATTACTAAGGGCAAGTAATATTTGACTGTTTCTATTTTTTACCTGACAGTCTAAAAATAGACTCTGATCACACTGCTGTGATCCAAAAAATAGAATTCCATCTATTTTTCTCAACATGACCAATCATCCATAAACAACACCTTGCAACTCATAGACCATGATCCATATGTCTAAAAATAGACATAGTCTAAAAATAGACTTTGCGCCAAAACTTGCCTGTGGGACCACTTAGTGAAGGCGAATCCTTTCCACTAAGCTCCATCATCTTGTTGCATTCTCAAACAGCTTTCTTGTTGGCACACTTTTCAACACTCCCTCTCAACAAGAAAGGCTTCCTCTCAAACCCAATCCTGTAACTCTGGAATGTTCTGCATGCAATACATCTGCCCGGTCCACTTTGCTCCAACAACACTTGGAACAAAAAAACACTCCCAATTGACCACTCTGTTGGTCTAGGAACATACTCTGATGCTGAAGCTCTACCTGCTGATCACAAGTGCTCCCTCTTTGACATCTGAGCTACTGCAACATCTTCATGCATCTCGCACCATTGCACACCTCTTTGTGCCACTTAGCACTGTGAAAAACACTTGTGCCTCTCGCATTGTTGCAGCCTGCATGTTATGCGCTGTCTTGGGATTCCTTGCATTGTCTCTCTCTCTACCACTCCATCTGCATCTGTCCCTACCCAATCAGTCAGTTCTTGCTACTCCACATCGAGGCTCCTATAGCAAGGTCTCATCCAAGAGGTTGGGTACCTCAAGGATCATGGCCCTCCTCCTTGGGCCGATCACTCTATATCATCCCACCTCCTACCTGGAGGTATGGCTGCATGTGATCCCTCATCCCACCTGGCTCGAAGTTTCCCCCTACTATAGGTCTCTGCATGAGTAGATATCTCTACTCAATCTCCACTCAGCTTCCCCTACTGTGGCTACTCCATAAACTCCTAAAGTTGTTGCACCAATCATGGCTCCTCCACAATTTTCTGAGACTTCTTCTGGCTCTGGATGTTGAGAGGTAATATACCCTCCCTCTCAACCACCAAGTCTCCATTAGATGCCTTGTTGCTCAAGGCTTTGCATGCATCTTGAACCTCAAGAGCATACAGGTTCTTGAACCATGAACCAATCTGCTTCACCTTTCTAGTGATGATGTGTCTAAGGAAAACCTTTCCCTTACTAAAGACTACATCATAGCCTCTGTCTTCCAGCATCACAATCGACACCAAGTTTCTCTTTAGTCCTGGTACATACTTGACATCGGTCAAGGTAAAGCAAGATCCATGCTCCCTCTGAAAAATAACCGTGCCTACACCTGAGACACTATACTTCTCATCATTACCCATCACTATGAGTATCTGGAGATCTTTCTCCTCCAAAGTACTAAACAAACTCTTGTCACCGATCATGTGGAAAGAAGCTCCACTATCAAGAAACCAACCACTTCCCACCATGGATGAAACCATGCATGCGAAGAGTGTGAAATCCAAGTCAAACTGTGAAGCAAGTGCCTCACCTTTAGATCCTTCCCTGGATCCCTCCCTGGATTTCCTCCCTGGTATTCCGCTTGATCTCCTCTTGCACAAGATCCGACCAAAGTCTCTCCCATCCTGGCAATTTCTCCCGACCATTGACAGAGTCCTGATAGGAATGCCAACTCTTCGGAAGACCAAGGAGAGCCAAGCTCACCAAGTCCTCATCATCGACAGTCACCCCCACACTTCCCAGCTCATCCCGACATTGGGTTAACTTCGTGAGATACTTGGGCATACTGTCTCCTTTCTCACATTTCATCTTTCTGAGTTTATCCTTGAGCACCAACTTCCTCTGGTCGCTCTTACTTTGGAATAAATCTGTCAACGCTTTCCACATCAAGTATGGAGAAGCCTTTCCATGCAGGCTGGATACAATGTGATCCTTCACGCCCTCTAACAGAATCCTTCGACACTTTGCTGTATTCTTTTGCTAAGCCTCAACTTGAGTAGCATCAGTAGGCTTTGGGACTTCAACATCTATGAACTCCTTCAACCCATTGTCATCTAACACTGCCTCTATGTTGTCTTTCCATGCAATATAATTCAAGCTGCCTTCAAGGGCATACTCCAATCGCAATCCGTTGAAAGTCATTTAAACTTCGACACCAAGAAAACACTGTTGCAAATTCGAATTCCACCAGCTCAAAACTCAACCGCTTCTGATCTAAAATTTGTGAGAACAAAGTATTTCTCGTACAGAGATTGACTGTATGGGCATTTACCGAATATCTCACCTTCCAAAAGAAGGATGAATCCAGAGGCTACCAGGCCCAATTACAGACTCTTCCTAAAGAAATAAAATGTAATCACTTTCTGAATAATAGATCTGATGATCAAATTTTCTCTGATACCATGTAGAAATTTGAATAATATAACACTTATTCACAGAGATTATCCTGATTATACACTATTTGCGGAATGCATGCATAATACATCCTCCTCTACCATTGATCATCAATTTGCAGAATTAAAAAAAACAATCGCATGCACACAGTGAAACATCAATCACACATATCAACACAGTATGTAATGGGGAAAGCATATAGCTGAAAACCCCCAACTATCTGTATATTATAATGATAGAGAACATGTAACAAT
>APFE031528766.1:80672-120673 GCA_000404065.3 Pinus taeda | reverse complement strand
GCCACCAATATCCACCTGGATCATTCCTCCCTCCCTTAGGAAGCAATGGTCCCCATTGTGTTGAGTTCCTCCATGAGATGAGGGAACTTCTGCTGCACTTGGCCCCTGGTGAGCCACTTGCCCTGGTGAAGGAGTTGTCCTGCTTTGACAACATGATACAGTTGGATATTCTGCTGGCGAGTGTGCTTGATCTGTGTGTCCATGATACGATCAGTTGTAGCTTGTTCCATGCAAGTTGGATTTAACTCTGTGGGTGCGAGTTGTTCTGCAATGTCCGGTGTGTCTAGTAATGGTGGAAAGTATGGCCGAAGGCGGTCGACATTGAACACCGGGTGCAGGCCAAGGAATGGGGGAATGCTGAGCTCAAATGCATTGTCTCCCACAAGCTTGGTAATGTTGTAAGGGCCATATCGGAGTGGTCTGAGTTTCCGATAGGCTCAGGTAAGGCATTCCTTTTGCAAATGCAACCAGACTTTGTCACCCACCTGAAACTTGTGTGGCACCCGATGTTGATCATGTCGTTGCTTGTACTTAACATTTGATTTCACCATAATGTCATGGACCTGCTGGCGAAAATGTTGGATGTGCTCAATGAAGCTATTTGCCTTATCCGTTTCGGATTTGACATGAGCAGAATCTACATGAGTAGCTGCAAATGGCATGGCCACATCGATGGGACATAGTGGCTGGAATCCCAAGCCCACTTGAAAAGGGCTATGGCCAGTCGAGCTGTGGAGAGCCCGGTTGTAGCTGTGCTGAACATAGGGGAGGCTCTCGTCCCATGTGCGTAGATGCTTTGAGTTGTACATGCGCAGAATGTGTACAATCATCCTGTTGACAACCTCTGTCTGGCCATCAGTTTGAGGATGGAAGGCTATGGACTTAGTGAGTTTGGTGTCCAGCATCGACCAGAGATTGGATCAAAATGTACCGAGGAACCTGCTGTCCCGATCTGAGATGATAGACTGTGGGATCCCAAAGTGTACCCACACTCATTCAAAGAAGAGTTTAGCAGTGGTTTTTGTTGTGATATTCTTCTTGCAGGCCGCCATAATGGACATCTTTGAGAACCTATCGACGACCACAAAAACACAATCATTTCCATGCTTAGTGGAAGGAAGGCCTGACATGTAATCCATGGAGATGGATTCCCAAGGCCAACTAGGGGTATGCAGCGGTGTATAGAGGCCTTGCTTCTTGATGGTCGGTTTGGCAATGGTGCAGGTAGTGCATGACCTGATGTACTTCCCGACATCCTATTGAAGATTCGGCCAACATAAATACTTCTATATTAATCCCACCATTTTTTCGACCCCAAAATGCCCAACAGCCCGACTGTAGTGTGCTTCCCAAATAATCTTGGCACACTTTCTTGAAGGTACACAAAGGTGACCCAGGTGGCATAACAGGCTATCCTGGAGGTGAAAATATGGAACATGCTGACCCTCCAAGAGGTTTTGGTATGTGTGGCCGAATTCTAGGTCGCTTTTGTAGAGCAGTGGCCAATCAGAAGTCTCGTGCCCACAAGAGCTGAGCACGGTGGTTAATGCCATGATAGGTGGTCGACTGAGGCAATCTGCAACATTATTAGTGCTACCCTTCTTATACTTGATATTCAAATGGAACTGTTGCAGGTATGTGGACCACTTCTGATGGCGATCATTCTACAATTTCCCTTGGGTCTGTATGAACTGCAAGGGTCGGTGGTCTGTGTGGATGACCATTTCCTTCCCCGAAATGTAATGCTTCCATTGTCGACAGGCCTGCACAATGGAATACATCTATTTATCATAAGTGGGATACTTCTGGATTGTGTCTGAAAGTGTTTCACTATGATATGCCAGTGGATGCCTGTGTTGATTAAGGACTGCCCCAATAGCATAGTTAGAGGCATATGTCTCGACCTCAAATGGTTGTTGTAAATCTGGTAACGCGAGCACTAGTGACGTGCAGAGGCGATCTTTCAACTCTATGAATGCCTTCTATTGAGATTCAAACCAAAAGAATTTTGCCTTCGATCCTCCCTTGGTGACTTGACTCAAAGGCCAAGTGATATGAGAAAACCCCAACACGAACCTGCGGTAGAGGTTGGCAAGACCTAGAAAGTTGCAGAGCTCTGTCAGAGTGGTTGGAGATGGCCAATCCTGAATGACTTGGATCTTGGCTAGATCCACATGCACCCCCTGTTCATCAATAATGTGTCCCAGATACTGAACGTGGGTCATGCCAAAAGTGCATTTCTCCAAAGTGGCACATAGCTTGTGTTGCCGCAGTGTTTGGAGAACCTGTCGGATGTGGTGGAGGTGCTCTTCCCAACTCTGGCTGAATATCAGAATGTCATCCAAGTATACCACTACAAATGAGTTGGTGAATGGCCGTAAGATGTCATCCATTAGCCTCATGAAGGTTGTAGGAGCATTCGTCAACCCGAAAGGCATAACCAACCATTCGAAAAGGCCCTTCTTGGCTTTGAAGGCAGTCTTCCACACATCAGAGGGTTCGATTGGTACTTGGTGATATCTTGACTTCAGATCAATCTTGCTGAAATATTTTGCCCCCTTTAGTTGGTCCATGAGGTCATCAATCCGTGGGATCAGGTACCTATTATGGACAGTGATCCTGTTCAGCACTCGATAGTCAATACAGAGTCTCCAAGTCCCATCCTTCTTCTGTACCAACACAATTGGGCTCCCGCAAGGCAATGAACTCAGACAGATGTGGCCTTTCTGCAACAGCTCCAGAATTTGCCTCTTGATTTCATCGTTCTCCAGAATGGAGCGCTGATAAATTGGTCCATTGGGTAGCGGCACACCTGGGGTCAGATCGATGGAGTGCTTGACCTGACAGTGTAGAGGAACCCCTACGGGGGAGGTGAAGATGTCCTCGTACTGCTCCACAACCTTGTCCATCTGTAGTTGTCGTGCAGAGGGGCCCTGTTTGGAGGTTGTGGCCACCGTCTTCTTCTTTCCTTGAGGGCGTATCATCAGGAAAACAAATTTTCCAGTTTTGGAAATGAGCTTACTGCATTGTTTTGCAGTAATCAAAGAGATGGTAGTAGGCGGTGCTACCTTTGGTATCCTGTACAACTGATTTCTCAATGTATTAATAACAACACGGCGCCCATATTCATACACAACATGTTGCTTCCACAAGTATGGTTGTCCTAATAATACATCCCAAACTTCAAGGGGAGCGATGTCACACAATACCTCATCTGTGAAGGGCTTGATGTTGTATGGAAGGCAACACTATTGGCTCACGCTAAGATCCGTCCTTGGTGTAGCCACTCGATGGTGTACAGTTGTGGATGTGTTAGGGTCGGTAAGCCCAACCACTTCACGACCTCTGCCAAAATGAGATTCTTTTGGCTCCCACTGTCGACAATGAACTGTAGTGGCGAGCCCCTTACCCACATCTGGGAGTGGAAGAGACACTACTCCTCCTCTGGATCTTCGGGTCCATTTTCTGGATCTTGGTAGTAGCAACAGTGGTGTTGGGATCCGCATCAATGATCTGCTTCCCTTTGTCATTCCCCTTGTCGGGTTCTGACTCAGAGTCGAAACATGCATCTGATTCTAAAACATTTAGCTCAGCCACCAGTGACTGCTTGGCCCGACACTCACTTGTGTTGTGAGTGGAGCTCCTATGGAACTCACACCATTTTCCCGTGTCCTTTTTCAGCTTTGTGGTAGTGTTCTTTGCTTGTAGCTTTGGTGGGTTGTATTGGGTTGCCCCTCCTTGGTTTTTTCTTTTGTTCTGTGGTTTAGGGGTACCTTTCCCTTGCTTTGGATTCGCAGATCCAAAGTCTCGCTTCTTTTGTTTAAACTTCTGCTCGATCTTGACGGCATATCGGTATGTTATGCCGAGCGAGGAGATGTTCAGGAATTCCATTTCTTCCTGGATGTACTCGTGTAGGAAGTCGTGGTATTTGAGTATCAAATGCTGCTCTGAATCCTTGATACCCATCTTCGTGCGAAGGGTATGGAAAAGATTGGTGAACTCCAATGCATCTTGATCCCTTCCCTACCACAGCGTGGTCCACTTTAAGTATTCATCCTCATAGCTTCCAACAGGGTAGTATTGCTCCTTAATGGCATCCCGGAATGAATGCCAGGTGGGTACGGCTGAAAATAGCGAGCCTGTACTTTCATCCTTCTGCGCGCAGTAGGTTTCCCACCAGTCCTTGACGTGGGGGTCTGCTTTGAGAAGAGCGAAAACAATCTTTTCCCGACTCGAAAATTGATGAACAGAAAAATAACCCTCTATCAGATTTAACCATTTATCTACGGCATCTGCGTCTATCTAACCCTCGAATATGGGGATTTCAAAGTTAACCTGTACCTTAAAGGGCATGGCATTTCTAGAGTAGTTGTTGGAAGCCGATGTGCCACTTTTGGGTAGCCGCTGAAGGATTTGGGAAAATTTGTCCATCATCGCGTTTCGTTGTCACTCGAGGGCTTCTTAGAGCAAGATTTTGATAGGATCTCTTGCTCCCTCGTCTTTCTTCTCATCCTCCATGGGAGGCCGTCAGGATTTGCAAGGCTAGTCTTGCAAAGGTTTGACCAGCTCAAGCCCTAACTCCTTATATCCCGACCTTGTTGGGGACATGCAAAGAAAAACAAAGAAAAAGCAGACCGCTCTTATACCACTGATCCAGACTTAAACAAGATTGCAAAAAATTACAGAGATAACCATATACACAAAGATGTAGTGGAAATAATACTTCATTCATTAATGGAAAATACTGAAATATGCTTACAACAAGAAATGGAAATAAACCAGCTAGGGCGATGGTAGCTTATCTCTGAGAAGAGATGTGTGGCTACATGCCTCTGAACTATGTTACAATGAGGCTCGAAGGCCTATTTATTGTTGAGAAACAATGGAAAACCCTTCACATTCCAAAACCTAACCCTAGAAGATGAAACGCCAAATTGTGGGCCTCGTTTTTGGGTAAGTTGGTACATCAACTTCCCGGGGTCACGAATTGGTCGTATTATCTCCATTTGACGCGCATGATAGCCCGTTGGAAAGATCTCTGTGAGGACTACAATGGAAAAGATGATTTTTAGACAAAAAAATCACTAGCAGTAGATTTACCAAAAAATGTCGTTTAGGGCCTCAAAATGGCTTCCAAAGTTTAGGACCCAAAAAACTGCTAAAAATAGTAAACTGTGCTATAATTAAGGAAACTGAAAAAACTAAAAGAAGCACTAGAGGGGATCCACGTGGAATTAGCAAGTGGCCACCAATATCCACCTGGATCAATATGTTACCTAACCCTAGGTGTGAGAAAAGTTCTTCCTAATTAGGATCTTTCATAGACTTCAACTCATGGCAGAACACAAGGCTAGAAAAATCACAATCGATTTTCGGAGAGAAAAGTGTTATAATGCAGTGGGAATGTCATATTTATAGGAGATTTCAAATTTGAATCCAACCATTCCCTCAAATTTTCGATCATTAATGCATATTTGGTGGTAGATTTCCAAATATTTGTGCCATAAATGCAGCCCCCCCGCTCCTCCTAATGGAAATTTAGCCATCCAATCATCTACAATGCACCCAACAACTACTTTCTAAACTAGTGGTGTGGAACCAACCTCCATGGCCCAACCCTCTTGGCACAACTCCTCCTAGCACCTCTCTTGCTTCCATCGTGCACCCGCCTTACTTCGTCTTTTCAATTCTCGGGTAGTGTAGTTTATAGTCCCATACTTCCTTGCAACTTCCTTGAGTACTAAGACTATCCTCTATCATATAGTCATTACGCAGGGGTAGAATCACCCTTGTTCAACTTGAAACGAAGGCCATTCACTTTTCCCAAAAATAATTCCCCATTTCGCTTCGCGAGCTGACTGTGCCACCATTTGTAATTTCTTAGATGACATATGGCCATAGCCAATGCATTTGAAACTTTCCATGAAATTTCATAAACTTGTTGTCATATAACAAGACCAAATTGTTCACCTACAATGCAGTGGGAATGTCATATTTATAGGAGATTTCAAATTTGAATCCAACCATTCCCTCAAATTTTCGATCATTAATGCATATTTGGTGGTAGATTTCCAAATATTTGTGCCATAAATGCAGCCCCCCCGCTCCTCCTAATGGAAATTTAGCCATCCAATCATCTACAATGCACCCAACAACTACTTTCTAAACTAGTGGTGTGGAACCAACCTCCATGGCCCAACCCTCTTGGCACAACTCCTCCTAGCACCTCTCTTGCTTCCATCGTGCACCCGCCTTACTTCGTCTTTTCAATTCTCGGGCAGTGTAGTTTATAGTCCCATACTTCCTTGCAACTTCCTTGAGTACTAAGACTATCCTCTATCATATAGTCATTACGCAGGGGTAGAATCGCCCTTGTTCAACTTGAAACAAAGGCCATTCACTTTTCCCAAAAATAATTCCCCATTTCGCTTCGCGAGCTGACTGTGCCACCATTTGTAATTTCTTAGATGACATATGGCCATAGCCAATGCATTTGAAACTTTCCATGAAATTTCATAAACTTGTTGTCATATAACAAGACCAAATTGTTCACCTCAAATGTGTGCAACTTTATGTGTTGATCATGCCATGCCTTTTCGCGCTCCTTTTGTGTTTGTTGCTGAAATCCTACTAAAAACTGATCTTCCTCTAAATCCATTAGCTGCACGAGGCATTCCTCCATAGTCTCATGATCATCCATATCTATTAGTGCTGCAATCTATAAGCTCGGAACAATATACTCCATGGGCATCACAACCTCTATCCGTAGACCAAACTGAATGGAGTTTGGCCAGTTAATTTTTTACACGTTGTCCTATATTCGCATAGGACTGTTGGTATGCGAACATCCCAATCATTCCTTTTCATGTTGTAGACCTTTGTCCGTGTGCTCTCCAAGATCTTATTGAATTCTTCAACCATACTGTTAGCTTGAGGATGATAGGGCATAATCTTCTGATGATAAAACTAGAATTCTTCAAGCATCCCATAAATTTTTTCATTTAAGAAATGCATACCCCTATCACTCATTAGTATCTTGGAACACCCAAACTGCGTCAAGATAAATTCAAAAAGTAACTTCGCATTTTAAGCAACGCTACAATATTTAACTGGTTGTGCTTCCACCCATGTCTTCAAATACTCTATTTTATTAATAATGTATCACGCACCTATCAAATACAAAGTCAATCACCTATTTTTCAAATACCTGCAAATAAATCTATGGGTTTAAGGGAAGTTCATCCCTATGTGATGGCTTCCCCATCCCCTGACAAGCATCAAATGCCCTGCAGTATGCCTTTAAGTTCTCATGCACTATTAGTCACCACAATCCTCCGCGCAGAATCTTCTACGTAGTTTCTCTACCTACATAGTGTCCTCCCGCCACTCCTCCATGTGCTTCAGCGAGGATGCTAGATTGTTCAAACTCCGGAACATATCGATGCAAGATCTCATCAAAGCCCATCTTATACAAGTTTCCAGCAATGACATAAAAATTAGTCACGCAAACCACCAATTCATTTTTCTATTGTGTAGAATATCCCTTTGGGGCTATGCTAGTGGTTAAAAACTAGATTATGTCAGTAAAATGATCGTCAGCAAGAGTAGAAAAAAGAGTTGCGAATCCGACAATCCTTATTCCAAACTAGTGGTATCTTTTCCTGCCTCAATTCTGGATAAGGGATTTAGTCCCACATTCAATCTTTCGCGCTTCACGATCACCTCAAAGTCATATTCTTGAAAGAGAAACAACCACCTACATATCTTCTCCCCCAACATAGGCTTGTTGACCAGGTACTTGAGAGAGGGATGATCAGTGTACATTTTGAAGTGCATGCCCAACACGTAATGTAGAACATTTTGTAGTGCATAGACCATCACCAACCCTTCTTGCTCTGTTGTTGAGTAGTTCTTCTCTGCCTTAGACAACTTCTTACTTGCGAGCACATATGGTGATCAATATCACCTTAACTTTGCTGGGTCAATACCGCACCTAATGAAATATAGGAGGCATCCACATGAACATGAAATTCTTTCTTCCAATTTGGGAACATCAAAATGGGTGTAGACACCATTTTTCCCTTTAAAACATCCAAATTGTGTTGACACTCCTCATCCCAATAGAGTTGTGTCCTTCTTTAGTAATTTCTACATTGGAGAAATTATTTGTGCATTATCTTTGATATTCTTTGGAGCTTCTAAATTAACAATAACGACTATTTTCACAAGGTATACCATTAATACCTACTTGCATACCACATGTCCTAGCAATATCCCATAGGGCACACAAAAGATAAATTTCTTCAAGTTCAAGGCAATCTGTTATCTAAACCAAGTATCCAACATAAGGCACAAACTTGCAACGTGGCACTTTACCAACCCAAACATAGTCCAGTCATCAAAATAAACCTCTAAGAATTTATGGATGAACTCCTTAGAAGCTATAATTATGACCCTTGAGAGGATCACGAATGCATTATTTAGCCCAAATGACATCACTATAATTGGAAGAATCCCCACTCTACCACAAAGGTAGTCTTGCTGCGATTCTCCAACGAGATCTTAATCTGATGGTATTTCGAGAACCCATCAGTGAACAAGTAGGCTTCCTTCCTACCAATTTTCTATAAAACTTGATCCATAAATGGTGTTGGAAATGGGTCATGAACACACGCATCGTTGATCTTCCTCAGATCTACGCATATCTTGATTTCATCTTACATTTTATTCTCTTGAACAACCATAGGGCTCACCCAAGCAGACTCTTCCAGTGGCCCAATGATTCCAACCTCCAACATTTTGTCCAGCTCTTTGCACACCTTCTCCTTATACTTGGGACTTATCTGGTAGGGTCTCTTTTTCCATAGGCTTCACATTAGGCTTTAGATTGATCTTCATTACACCCAGATCTCATCCTATTCCTTTTAGATCTGAGAACTTGGTAGGAAACAAGTCATGGTATTCGCACAGTAGTTTTGCAACCTTCTCGACTATATCTTCTTCCCAATAATCACCTATCTTTGCAAACTTGGATTGCCCGTCGGATCCAATATTCACTTGCCTAGTCTTCAAAGGTTCTATTATATTAGGGTTTGTTGGTTTGGTCCTTCAACCTCACGTTGTCGCTTAGACTTTGGAATGTTGATATTTCTTGGATCCTCTTCTTCTTCTACAGGCACATTGTAGTATTCCAGTGCATGCCGAAATTGTCTATTCCAGTCCAGTTGAACCCATTCTACCGGTTCCCCTGGGATCCTGAATACTATGGCCTTAATTTCCTAGAAAGCTTCATCAATACATGAAAATCCATCCTCAAAGTTGAAAGTTAACAAGAAACTTTTCCTCAGGATATCCCACTTGGTTAACCAATGGCGTAGCTCCATTTCCAAGTACCAATTCATTGGAATAGTATCTAGGGAGTGACAAAAGATATGTAGCCATTTCGGTTGAGGCTCCTACAACCAAGGCTTAGTCCGTTGTGCCAAATGCTCACACGGATCATCCTTGCCTAAATATTTCTCTGTCAAGTGGGTATTCACATACTTGAACATTAGCTTCATCATGCACTTGTATTCGTTCTAGTCAAAAAAGTTATCCTTATGCATACCCCACCAATGGGTAGGCGTAGTGCGAGATCAAGAGCTAGGAACCGATGCTCTTCTAGCACCTTCCTTTCAATCTTATCTAGAAAAAACTAACATCATCTAAGCCATCATAATCACGAAGATTTCTTACCTCCATGGATACCCACTAAAGAGATTTCAGCATCATATTGCATTGTAGCATTGAAACTTCATGCAACCTATTCTTCCAATGCTCGAGTTCTTCATATAAATCTAAGGTGCAAGAGTTATCTTTATCCCGTGTAATTAACCCATTTGTAGTGGGATTAACCAATATTCATCACGCGCAGTGATCTTGTATATTTGATCCAGATCATCTTCTTCTTTGTAGTCACAGACTTGGTCAGTGTAGCATGCTCCTTCCATGGGATCCAACAAGACAATAACATGGAGTGCCTTCCTTTAAAACATGATTCTTCACCTTTTCAAGTAAGTTTGTTACATCCATGACGAAGGTCCAATCAATTACTAATAGAGCAGGGTAAGGATTGTTGTCATTCGTTATATCAATTACTTCAAAGTTGGCTAGAATGTTTGCTCCCTCAATGTTTATTGTTACCCCTTATAGGTGCCCCATAGGAGGCCATTATAGCACGGGTCTCCCCATTCTTTCCCACATCTGCTTTGGTAGGATGACTTGCTCCATTTCATACTCTCCAATCTACGTGGTCAACCTCATTTCACATCTCGTCCACTTCTTATGTTTACCTAATTTCCTCCTGGTGCATTGTTCGGGCAGAGTCTTGATTTTACCTGTACAATTTTCAATTACCTCCTGGAGCCCTTCCATTGCCTTCCTATCTCACAACAGCCTCATACAAGTTTTCAGAAAAGTAGCTAACAGTGAGGGATCCACATACTATGCTTCATTGTTTCCATCCTATTCCTCCTGACTTCTTAACATAGAAGCCTCAGCGAATTTCTTCTTGGCCTCCATAAAAGTTTTTTTATCCTTGTTGAGATCAAATTTGAGCTCGTTTCTGATAGCCTTGCACACCCAACCTTCAATTTTTGGTTGCTTTCCTATATCTTGTCTCGTAGAAATACCACTTTGTGTCATGATATTGATGCTATGGTCCTCTTAGCGAGGCTCTGCCCTGACTATCTGTATATTTTGCGTGGTTGGTTGAGTCTTTTTCCCTTGCATTTAGGCTATCAGCACTGGGAAATTCTCTATCACATGGTAAAATTGTTTGCAATACTAGTAGGATGGATGCGTTGGATTTCGATAGTCCCATGCAAAATGCCCTGCTTCTCCCTAGTTGTAGCAAATAACTTGTCCATGGTCTCTTCCAGCCCCTCTTCCTCTTCCTCTTCCACGACCCTGGAATCCTCCGCACACTGCACTTGCGCCTTGATCCTAAGGTTGATTTTCTACTTGTGTTCAATACATAGGGGTTTGTTCCATCATTAATTCATAGCTTTGGTAGTTTCACTCGTCATGCCCAACTGATTTACAGAAAGTCTAAAATAATTGTTGCAGAGTATGCACAAACTTTTGCAAGAGGTGATAGTGGTTAGTTGCATGCTTCCTAGTTATCCTATAGAAAGTGCACCATTAGGGTACTCATGCACTCAGTCCCACAATGTTCTTAGGCTTCAAAGGAAGAGGACTGCCTCTAATGAGGTAATTCCGATAAACATCACAATGATCCTTATCATGTCCCTTATCTTTACATTTTATGCACCAAACTTTCGTGCTCATCTTAGGCTGAGCTTCCTATACTGCCTTCAAGATTTGTAACTCTATGTGCAGGCTTTCCAGCTGTGATTGAATCTGTTACACTCCAACTTTCGTATCCTGCACTAGTGGTGCTTCTAACCTCATCGTGATATTGACATCTTTCGCTTATGTTCCTATCTTCTGTTGCGATAATGGAAATCTCAAATGAGGCAATAATGAAGCAATGTGCTAATCTATGTGTTGATCATTTATGATTTTTATATTATTCTGGGGGATCAAGGATTTTAGCCTCTAATCGAAGTCCAACGCAGACTCATTTACCCTTTGTTATATTTTCTTAAACTCTATTACAGACTGCGCATGAGACTTAGGATTCTTAAACTCATTGTTCAGAGCTTGCTAAGTCTCCGCCACCTTCGCATCGGGTTAATCTGTGCAAAACTTGATATACCAAGTCAATGCCCTATCTTGCAATGCTGTGACCAGCTGTGTTTTCTTCATATTATCATTAGTAATCTGATCTGCCTTCCACACAACATCTGTGACGAACCAGAACTTTTTAGGGTCCTCACTTCCCACCCCATTAAAGATTGGCATATTAATCGTGTTCACCATGTTGAATGGTTGATGCAGAGGTGGAGGTGGAGGTGGAGGTGTAGGTGTATGTGGTAGAGGTGGAGGTAGTGGTGGAGTGGATGGATGGGGTATCCCGAGGATACCCTGGCTTACTATCTGCAACATGCTTCATGGTGTTCTTAGAATAGTTCCTTCCTCATCACTATTAGAAGATCCAAACAATGGATTGTATTCAGAGCCTAATTCTTTGTTCCTTCTGAAGGGTTTTCTGCTTTGCGTAGTCCCAAACATCAATGTAATGACATAACCCGTTTTTCACAAAACAACATTTTAATCTAGGTCTTAAGAGATTTTAAGTACTTACCTCTTGGACCCTTGAATAATCTGTAATCTTCGTCATTATAGTTGATGGTCATATCGATCATGAGCTTAGTGATTAATCCTCCTAACATACGACAAATCTAATGATCAGCAGCTTGAGCGATTTTATTTTCTGAAGCTTCCAAGCACTTTACCAGTTCTTTGGTACAAACCATAGGGCCTTAAAGCTTGTACACACCCTGACTATCTGCTAACTTGGACAGTTAATCACAAGGAAAGAACAAAATAAGCCTTCAACCTCATCCATGTACATGTATTTATTCACCCTATCTTCCATGGATAAGTGTGAATTTCTATTCTCTTGTGCTGCAAAGACATGCAGTTTTCGATCAATCCACTTCTCAACCTGTTTCATAGTAGGGAACCACTTATTAGACATCACACGTTCCTTAGATAGATCCTAGTACTAGTAGGAGAACTATTTGTAACCTTGATGGGGCTTGACCCAAGTTTAGCGTTATCTGCGCGAACCAACGAAACCTTCACTACTACCCCTTTTGGAAACAACCTATGTAGCAGAGGCTGCAGTCTCACCCGAAGTAGTATTAAGCGATGCCAGAACTAGGTTTGTGCATCCAAAGGCCTTTGTGATAGGTTCTTGTTGTTCTTAGGGCTTTTGTCTACCTTCCCAAACCCTTAACCCTTCCGAAAAGACAATTAGTGTAAATGTGTTCAACCAAATTTCAGATCTTTACGAACGCTCTCAATATTCATGTCATGCATAAATATTACCGTTCTACTATTTTCACACACCATATAAGCATTAATTCATATAAATTAGAACATAGAGCGAACATAAAGAAACCTGTAAAAGTAAGAAAGAAGACACAAATGCATGAGGGTTGGCTCAAAATTGTCTTTATTAATTATAATCAACTCAATACAGATTTTTTCCCTATGCACTTAGTTGCAAGGGCCCATGCACTTAGCCTACGGACTTACCAAGGTCTCTGCACACTCAACTACAGGATCCTTCCCCTTTCACCTAACTACAGGAAAGAGACCTTTATTGCTTTAACTGCTTTCCAAAAACAATGATCTTCTATCTTCATTTGATACCTAGACTCGCTATGACTCATTTATATATAGCATTTTACTTAGAATACCATGGTTTGTGGACCATGGGAAGGTCTCAAAACCTTCCTATCACTTACCCACCTAAGGGACTAAAGCCCCTTTGGCTCATACTATCTTCATGATTCTCTTCTACATTTCGTGGAGACTTTACATTTTATACAAAATTTACCCAAACTTTGACCAAAACTTAACCCAGCGACTCCATCCCAACATCCACCTACATCATGAGGAATTTTCCTCTCCCAGTATTTTAGGCTTTACTGAAATCCATAGTCTGATACAGGGATCACTACGCCCTAAACCAAGACACCACCTTCTAGGCTTTACTGTGCATCCTGTCATTCACTGACAAGGATTATTAGGCCTAATCAAGGGAAAACACATATGGGCTTTAACATATATCCTTCCATTCACTGACAAGGATTCCTAGGCCCACCGAAGCAATGAAAAATTATTCTTAATCTACAACCCACAATCTGGTTCAAGACTTACTAGGTCATTTGTTCTACCATTCAAAGGTCCACCTCACTCAACTTTTAATTCATCCAAAAATCTAGCTCAACCAAAACATGAGAACCCCGTCACACCATGGCTATCTAGAAATGGCAAGGCTAGGCCGAAAAGACTATCACACTTGGAAAAACCAATGCCATAATAGCAAAAGAACCACATGCAATACCATGCATGTGAAATCTAGCAAGGAAAATACACATGCAAATCGATACCTAAAAGGAATATTGTTGTAGCTACTTGATCTTGCTCTTCGTTGCTTTCTCCTTCCTTCCTCTTACCTTCTTTTCCTTTCTTGATCCAATGCCAAAATGCTCCAAGAAAACTCTAAGTGTCTAATAGTGGGAGAGATAGAGGATAATGAGAGAGCTCCGAAACTGAACTAACAAAAGGTTCCAACTTATCCTCCCAAGCCATTTTATCAATTAGGCCTCTATTTTCTTCATTTTCCATTGTTTCCCATCATTTTCCTTCTCACATATGGCTTGTGACCTTTCACCTTCCTTTTCTCCTAATTTCGGTTATTTTTGTACATAAATGTGCCAAAAATGTCATTTTACCTTTACAAATCCTTAACCATTGCCTTTGTCAATTTCCTTAGCCATAATAAACCAGATGAACACCCACTAGGATGTTTTTCCCAACATTCAGCTTGGACTAAGTGTCCCATCAATGGTGGTTATTATTTTTGCCTTTATTAAATTTTGTTAAATGAATGTTTTGTGAGGGGTATTGTAGAACCCTTCCCCTTGGGGGACACAATCCTTGGTGTTAAACCACACCTATACCTCAGAAAAACCACTGAAAGGAAAACACACTTCCCATGTGGCTTTTTGACATATCTCAATATGGTATTTACAATTATCATATGTTTGAAAGAAAAGGAACATGACAATTATAATGAAATGACACCCATATCACTTATTGGAGCTTTATAACATATCTCATGGTAGTATCTACATCCATATACTTATGTAGATATACCAAAAAATCATCAAAAATGTACCAACACATCTACTAAAGACATATACTAAAACACAATACCAAAACTACTTTACCTCAATTGACAAATAATGAAGGATACATAGCTTGCATCTAATCCACCATCTCCCATGTAGCTCCATCTAGCCCAAAGTGCTTCATCTAGCCCAAAGTGCTTCCACTTCACTTTAACCTTCTTGATTTCTTGGTTCCAAACCATGAACACCTTTCTCTACAATATACATTGGGGCTCCAACTGGATTTCTCCATCTAGTTCCATGTGCAATATAGACCAGTCAATCACTTGATTAGCATATTTAACATACTTCTTGAGAAATGACACATGGAAAACATCATGTAATTTCATTGTTGGAGGCAGTGCAAGTCGATAGGCTACTGGTTTCATCCTCTCAATAATCCTGAAAGGTCGACAAAATCATTGTGATAGCTTGGCACATGATCCAATCCATAAGGACATATTCTTTGGTTTGATGTGAAAGTACACATGTTCCCTAACCTGGAATTCCTTACACAACATGTTTTCGTCTGCATAGCTCTTTTGCCTATCTTGTGCTTCATTTATATTCTTCTTTATAACCTACGTTTTATGTTCCATGTCTGCCAACATGTCCAATCCAATCAACACGTGTTAACTGGATCACTCCAACTAATTGGAGTATTACAACTTCCCCCATTCAATAGCACCAGCGAGCTCATCTTCAAAGATTTTTGATACCCATTATTGTAAGCGAACTCTACCAATGGAAGATACTCTTCCCAAAATCATTGTTGATGCATCATGTACATCCTCAAAGTGTCCTCCAATACCTTGTTAACCCTCTTAGCCTGTCCATCTGTCCCTTGATGATAATTTGTATTGAAGTCCAACTCTATGCCAAAACCTATAAACAACTGCTTCCAAAACTTGGAAGTGAACTTTGCATCCCTCTCTGACAAAATATTCTTTATAACTCCATGCAATCTGACCACATCTTTAATGAATACATGTGCCACATCACTAGGTAAGGATGTAGACTTAACTGGAATGAAGTGCGCTACCTTTGTCAACCTATCCACCACTACCATGATGGAATCATACTATCTCACTGTCCTTGGAAACCCTGTGATAAAAACAATGGAAATGACCTCCCATTTCCATTCTAGAATTGCAATCAATTGTAGTAGTCTACCTGGATGCTTACACTCTGTCTTCACCCACTGAAAATCAAAAGACCTAGCCACAAAATCAACTACATCCTTTTTCAGGTTCAACCAATAATAAAACTTCTTCACTTTGGTCAATGTCTTCTGATAGCCTGGGTGACTTGAATATGGTTTCGCATGAAATTCCCTCAAGATCTCCTTCTTGAGCTCCCTACTTTCTGGAACATATATGCTATCTCTAAATCTAACCAATACATCTACCGTTAGACAATAGTCAAGATCCTATGAAGCTACGTCTATACCTATGCCTGTACCTGTACCACTACTTGTATCTGTACCTATACCACCACATGTACCTATACCTGTACTCTACTCGAACTTGTGCACCATCTCAATATACCTAAGATCTTGCTGACCTACTTGCAAGATCCTATCTTGTAAGTTTGTCCCATAGGATCTCATAGCTACTAAGTGATTTACCTGTACGTACCCACTAAGAGAATATGCCACCTTGTTCTCCTTTCCTTTGATGTACCTAATTTTGAAGTCAAACTCATTGATCGTGGCAAACCATCTAGCTTGGCTGGTATTGAAATTCAATTGGTCAAACATATAATTCAAGACAATGTGATCACTCATGAGCACAAACCTCCTACCAACAAGATAATGCCTCCACATCTTTAATGCATGTATTATCATTGCTAACTCAAGATCATGTGTTGGGTAGTTCTTCTCATGCTTGTTTATTTTTCGTGACTCATAGCATACAAACTTTTCATCCTGCATAAGGACTCCACCAAGTCCTCTTTTTCAATCATTTGTGCATAGACAATCTCTTTTTTCGGATCTACAATTTGTAGCATTGGTGCATGTGTCAATAATTTCTTAAGTTGCTCAAGCCTGGCCTCACACTCTTCTTCTCACTCAAATTTCCTTCCTCTCCTTTGCAATGATGTAATAGTATAAGAAATCTATGATAATTTTTTGAGGAACCTCCTATAATAGCCGGCCAAACCCATGAAAGATCCCACCTCATCCATATTCCTAGAAGTTATGCCATCCTTGGAAACAACACGTCCCAAGTAGTGTACCTAAGTATGAAAGGAAGTGTACTTGCTAAGCTTAACATACAACTCATGCTCTCTCAACAACCTCAACACTGTTGCTAAATGATCGACATGCTCATCCTCATTTTTAGAATATACCGATATGTTAACAATGAACACAATAAAAAACTTATCCAAATATAGACGCAACACACTATTCATCAAGAATATAAATGTATTTGGAGCATTAGTCAAACCAAATGGAAATACAACAAACTCATAATGACCATACCTGGTCCAAAAAGTTGTCTTGTAAATGTTCTGCTTGTTTATGCATACATGGTGGTATACTAATCTCAAATCAATCTTGGAGAACATTGCTGCTCCCTTCAACTAATCAAACAAGGCATCAATCCTCAGTAATGAATACCTATTCTTGATAGTCACGTTGTTCAAATACATGTAGTTAATGCATAATCTAAGAGTACCATCCTTCTTCTTCACAAGAAATATCAGTGCACCCTAAGATGCTACAATTGGCCTAATGTATCCCTCATGCAACATTTACTTTAACTGCAACATCAAATCTAATAATTTAGGTGTGCTTGTCCTCTAAGGTTCTTTTGATGTTGGAGCTTCCCCTAGCACTAACTCAATAGAAATGTCTACCTCGCTATGAGGTGGCTACTCTGAAATGTCCTCAGGAAATACATCCTGAAACTATTGTAGAACTCGGTACCTACTGAAAACATCTACATCCTCAACTTCCTTACCTTTGTAACTAGAAATGTGCACTATGCATAACATAAATCTTGTTTAGAGACTATGTTTTTGCTACAGAGTTGTCACCATCCTAAGTGATGTGGCTTTTTTCTTTCCCTGCAAAACTCCTGCTTCCCCATTGTCATCCACACATCCAATGCCCTTCTCATTACAATCCACCCTGGTTCTATGAATATACAACCAATCCATTCCAAACAAAATATTATATGATCCCAATGGTAATAAATTAAAATGTGTTGTAGTAGGCATACCATTCAAATGAAATGCACAAGGTCTTAGCCAATGATGAAATCACTTCTTTGTACCTATATCCAACTACACTAACCTAGATTCTACATGCACCTCTTTATTCAAACCACACTCATCCACCAAGTCAGGACTAACATAACTATAATTAGATCCACGGTCAATCAAAATATAAATAAATTGATCACAAAGCTTACTGTCCATATCAATGATGGATGCTTGATGGTCTTCCTGTTTGTTATCTAATGCTGCATAAATACAAGTAATACTATGACCAACATTCCCAACAGTTTGTGCCTCATATGCACTATATATCTGAGACCTACCACCTTGATTATGTGGATAACCTCTCTTAAGGTGTTCCTTACCGCATGTCCAATAATCCAATCGACTGAAACCCTCACCTCTTTATTGTTGTTGTGACCCATGTCCCTCTCTAGCTACATTGAACCTCTCTTGTGGTGCCACATTTTCTTTCCCATCTACATTCTAAGGCCTTGGTATTTACGTTTCCATTTACCTTTACTTTATCTTTTCCTTTCCATCCTTGTTGATATTCATTCTTACACTTTGATCGTTCATTGCTATGCTTCAATTTACCAATAACTCCCTCAAGTGACCTAGGCTCATCATACTCAATCCGATCACTAAATGCTAATGGAAATCCACTGAAAAATCACATAAGTTTAGCCTTCTCATCTTTAAGATATGGTACATACCTCAATAGCTCGAGGAACTTAGTCATGTAATATTCATCTGTCATTGATTCTATCTTTAGCTCATAGTTTTCTTTGGCCGTACTGCCATAATACATTTTTGACAAATACTTCTTCATAAAAAGTCTCTTGAACTTATGCCAACTCAAGTCCTCCATCTTGATGTCTCTGACCTACTTTACATCTTCCCACTAGATATCTTCTTTAACTTTCAAGCTAAAGATAGAAATTTTGACCTTCAAGTTTTCTGTGTACTCATGCAACTCAAAGAACTTGTTCATCCCAAGTATACAAGCCTCTGCATCTTCCAGTTTCCTTTAGTCTCCATCAAGAGTAGGTGGATTTTCTTTCTTGAACCCATGTAGAAAGTATCCACTATCACTCTTCATGTAAGGATGATAACGGTGACGATCATGATGCCTGTCAGAACTAGAACTAGAATAGTATTTGTATCGATTACCTCTCCTATCCGGAGTATCCAACAACATGCCATCTCTAACATGGCATCTTTATCTGAATTGTGACTAGCATGAAACCTACTACCATATGCCCATTAATTATGTCTTCATGTCCATGACTAATTGAAGTGGCCCTTATCGCTGCAATTTTGACAAACTTTGAAGGAGTATAGCATTAACCTCTACTTGTCTCTCTTGCACATATATTATTTTTTCATTGTCTTCTTTACAACTCCTTATTTTTTTCTTCAACCCTTCTCAATCTGCTTTCCAAATCAAAAGAGTGCCCAACACCACATTGCTCATCTGCTTCATAGGGAGAGTCTTTGTAGTGTACAATCTTGCTAGTCATTTGAATTCTTTCCTACAAAGCATACTATGCCAGCTAAACCAAATGACAAAAAAACAAACTTACGTTAGAAAAGTTCTGGGAGGATATCTCATATGCAAAATCAATGAATCAACATACTACATGTATAAAATAATCTTGACATCATATATACATATAATACATAAGCACATAACCAGGTAACCATAAGTATAGCTAGAGTCCAGTCATCAATGCATGACCATATCAACTACACATACCATGACCTCATGCATGAAAACAATACCATACCAATGTACACTAATAGTACGCAAGCATAAACAATATGAAGTAAATCATACACTCATGAGAACACACTTTACAACAACAATATTCTCTTTCACATGGTGACATCACTTCAACCATGACCGGCATCACATATGTGAAACAAGCACATAGATCACAAGAATTATTAACATGCATGCAAATGACATGAATGGATGACCAACACACCACCCATCCAATCCAAGGAGTGAACCCATGCTCTATTACCTCTCTGTATCACCCTCCTCGCACATCTAGCCAAGTAACCAACCTAGTGGGTTAAACATGTGACAAGAGACTACTATGATTGGATTCAACCTCGTAGGTGACTTTAAGGAAGTGGAATCAATGGAAGCATAACATAGGAACCTTCAACATCAGCTACAAGACTCCAAGGCACTGTCCCAACCACTCAGGTAACTAACCCTTGGGTCCCACTGAAGTTTTTGACTACTTGACCCCCAAATGGCCGCATTGTTTTGGAGAAACTCATATCTACAGATAAATGCTAATTCCATAGATAAGTAGTTGTATCTAGAACAATAATTTAAAGTGTTTTAGACTTTTCCTATAGGCAATAGATAATATGAGAAGATAGAAGACCTACTTGTAGTTTTTCTTTCCTCTCATCTCCCTTGTATCGATTCCATCTCTCCTTCCCATACATTATCCACTTGAGAAGTACCCTGTAAAATCGAAGACAAAGAACTGATCAAAGCATACGATCTATATAATATAAGTGAAAGGAATCAGATACAATTCACACATATAAGCATTATGAAACAATACAAAAATATGGAAAAAAGTTTCAAACACATTATTAGATAAAATAAGGAATTACAACCATTGGTGTCTGATTCAAAGCCATTCCTCCATCTTGGATCCCATCTACATCACATCAAAATCATGACAAACTTGTAGCATTGCAATACTTGCTTCAAAGCCAAATCTCATAGCAGCATTATCTCCTTACAATTCAATGTAATCCAACCCCTGATCACTTATATGAGTGGTCAATTTATAGGAAGATGAAGGAGGTTTTGCGATTAATGGTGGCATTGAATGGCCTTCCATACATAGAATTAGTTCCATGGAGGAAGGGATGAGAGGGTAGGATGCACCTTAACTCATTCCTCATCCATTTTCGAGCTCATAGGAGTTGATAAGTGAGGGACCTTCTAGATGACTCCAAAATATAAGAATATTCCCCAAACCCTATGTGAATTTCACTCATTCTCGCTCAACGCAAGTGAAAGGAAGCCTAAGTGCTTTGCAGAGCAGCCTAATAGTGGACTCAACTACTCTGTAGTGCACCATCATAAGGGCTTACATGCATTGACCCCTCTTGATGCCATTTCTGGATGTCTTCAAGTCATGAAATTGTCTGGGAAGGAGGCATTCAAAGGGGTGACTTGTTTAGGGCATGAAGCAACTAAATTAATGGTTTGATGAGCCCTAAAACATTGATCTGGCTATTGGGATTTGATGTTCCCAAATGGATCTGTAACTGTTGCCCCCTAAAAGATGAAGTCAGAAAAATGCCAATCTTGAATGAAATTCTTTATGATGTGATGAGGAGGTACTAAAGTGGAAGGTAGACTGCACCAATTACAATACATATATCATGATATTTGATTTTACATGAATTGTTGAGGGGAGGCATAGCCATGCTCGACTTATAAAATTTCATTACATGTACATAAACAATCGTCTACAGATATAGACCCATGATCGACATGATGATAAATGTAAAGCCATTGCAAGAATCAGATACAATTCACACATATAAGCATTATGAAACAATACAAACATATGGGAAAAAGTTTCAAACACATTATTAGATAAAATAAGGAATTACAACCATTGGTGTCTGGTTCAAAGCCATTCCTCCGTCTTGGATCCCATCTACATCACATCAAAATCAAGACAAACTTGTAGCATTACAATACTTGCTTCAAAGCCAAATCTCATAGCAGCATTATCTCCTTAGAATTCAATGTAATCCAGCCCTTGATCATGTAGATGAGTGGTCAATTTATAGGAAGATGAAGGAGGTTTTTCTATTAATGGTGGCATTGAATGGCCTTCCATACTTAGAATTAGTTCCATGGAGGAAGGGATGAGAGGATATGATGCACCTTAACTCATTCCTCATCCATTTTCGAGCTCATAGGAGTTGATAAGTCAGGGAAACTTCTGGATTACTCCAAAAGATAAGAATATTCCCCAAACCCTACGTAAATTTCAGTCATTCTCACTCAGTGCAGGTGAAATGAAGCCTAAGTGCTTTGCAGAGCACCCGCTAGTGGACTCAACTACTCTGTAGTGCACCTTCATAAGGGCTTACCTGCGTTGGCCCCTCTAGAGGCCATTTTGGGTGTCTTCAAGTCATGAAATTGTCTCGGAAGGAGGCATTCAAAGGGGTGAATTGTTTAGGGCATGAAGCAACTGAATTTAGGGTTTGATGAGCCCTAAAACACTGATCTGGCTGTTGGGATTTGATGTTCCGAAATGGATCTGTAATTGTTGCCCCCTAAACCATGAAGTCCGAAAATTGCTAATCTTGAATGAAATGCTTTATGATGTGATGAGGAGGTACCAAAGTGGAAGGTGGCCTACACCAATTACAATACATATATCGTGATATTTGATTCCACGTGAATTTTTGAGGGGAGGCATAGCCATGCTCAACTTATAAACTTTCATTACATGTACATAAACAATTGTCTACAGATATAGACCCATGATCAGAATGATGATCAATGTAAATCCATTGTACGTATGATTTAGTACTCCTGAAATCACAACCTAGATGGATGAAACTAGATCCGGGGTCTTCTGTCTCATTCAATCGGTCACTCAAGTACAATTCTAACCATGTAATATGTGATATGAAGTTGAACATGGGTAGACACCATCTGATTACCAGCCAGTGATGTAAGTCATTAACAGATGCAAAAGAAATCAACGATAATGATAATGATCCTCAAGGTACTGCAGTACATTTTGCATGGTGTGAATGGATGATTTGATGTCGAAAACCATACAACATCTTTTGGTCAAAGGCCATTGATGTATGCCTATTGCCTGAAATGAGAAACCTGCAATTGGTGCATGTAAGCTTCAAGGTACTGAATGGGTGTTTCTAAGTCAACTTCTCAGATAATGAGCTAATGTCGACAAGAAATGACTCATCACAAGAGGGCCTTGATGTATACCACATCAATGACATGAAACGAGTGTAATGATTTTGGAGATGGAATTTGACTGACGATACAAAGTTCACGAATGGCAGTCATGAAAATGAAGGCTTATGAGTATTGCAACTGAATGAATTCTCTTGAACATATCGATGACACTGAATGAATTGGTAGCATTGACCAAAAACCAATGTAATGGATGGTGTGGTAGACCATAGCTATGATAACTGTCAAGAAGAGAACCCAACCCAGATAGTCACGGTGATGGAGTGAAAGTGTCATGTTCAAGAGCAACCTGCTACCATAAAGTGGTTTTCCCCTTTTCCCATTTGCTCCAGTCATTGCTGACCAGTACCTCTTTATTTCTATCAAGCTTGAGGAGGATAACATATGCTTGTTCTATAATTTCACCCTTCAGGCGAATCCATTGCTAATTGATGTTTTAACGAGTCTAGCATAGGTGAAACTCGGTCTTGTCTAGAAGGACAAGTTTGTCACTATTTGATGTTTTAATAAGTTTAACGACAAACATAACTCCATCATTTTCATGTTTAGAGAGTTTCAAAAGGGACAAAAAGAAAACTCCACAAGTTCTTTTTCGTAAATTAATCTCTCAAGCCTGAAAAAGTATAAAATAATACAGGAAAGATATTGTTTCCAATCCATTAACGAGCTACAAATGACAAGCGTTCGATAATATTTTCATGTTTAGAGAGTCTGAAAAGAGCTTAAAGTGGACTCCGCTTTGAGGAACGAGTGGTGTCTAGGATAGCAACTGGTTCCGGTGATGTTGGAACTTCTCAAAACATGCTGATTTATGTGGAGAGGCTGGCTAATAAGACCATTCATTGCAATTATTCCTCAAAAAGGGTAAAACAACCAAGTGAAAGTGTTTGATCAGCCAAAGAGATGGTGGTGATGGGATGAAAACAACCAAGGCTCATATGATGAAAGAGGCTGATAAAATGGCAATCACGAGGGTTAAAATGGAAATGGGTTCATTTTTACACAAGATTGAACCATATGGAACTATGCTTGGATTTTGTTTCATGTTTACACAAGCTTGAAACAAACAACTATGCTTAGATTCAATTTCATTTTTACGGAAGCATAAAACAAAACAGAAAAGAGCTATGCATGAGATAGGTTTACATGCCCCCAGCATGATGAAAGGGAGAGTCTCCTGTAACCAGATGGAAGTCGCTGTAGTGAAGCAGCACAGTTATCCAACACCTTTTTGGCTTCTTCCAGATAGGGACAAAGGTGAATGGGGTGATTCCCTTCACATAACCTACATGGAAACTTAACTTTACCATTAGGTGCATGCCCCCCAAGTTTCATTACATTCACGTAAGTAGACCCGTTGTGGCTATCGGGTGGATGGAATGAAGGTTCATATACGAGATCATGTGAAAGACTCGACTGGGATTTTATGAGATCTACTTAGAGACTGGACTTGGAACTTTGCTTCATAGAACCTTGTTTCATTTTTTAATGAGGTTGACACAAGACCGAGAAATCCACTTAGATTCCTTGTTTCATTTTTTAACGAGGTTGACACAAGACCAGGAACTATCCTCATAGATCCTCGTTTCATTTTTTAATGAGCTTGACAGAAGACAAGAAACTATTCTCTAGGATATGTTTCATTTTTTTAATGAGGTTGACACAGTAAAAGAACTATCCTCAAATTCCTTGGTTTCCTTTTTTAACAAGGTTGACATAGTAAAAGAACTATCCTCATTCCTTTGATCACAACTCATAAGAGGTCATGAAGGAACGATCTGGTTCCAATGCCCCTAGTACATAATGTACAAAATCATTGAATTGATCGTCAGTTGACGTATGTATGGAACGGGTTGCCACATAATTAACCAGTGGTAGGGTACAAAGGACCATTTAGGGAAGATGGTTTACTGGATACCATATTTGGACCAAGAAATGAAAGATGGTCAACAGTAACATTTCCGCCTTCATACAAGAAACACATCACTCGAAAGAGTGTTGAAACAATAGCTCACATGTCATAAACATAGTTGCGCCCAACAAATAAATTGTAATATAAAAGACCTCGGAATACCATCACATTCAGATAAAAGATTTTTCCTCCCAAAGTAATAGGTAACTGAGGGAGGATCCCTAATGGTTGATTGGTTCCTATGTTAAAAGCCAATTGATTATAGGTAATAGGCATAAGCGGTGGCGAACTGAGCACTTGCCAAGTAATTGAGGAAAGGATACTCACAGATGCTCCTTCATCTATAATAGTGCTCGATACAATCATATTACAAACCTGTACTATGATCTGGAAAGGCACATAAGAAGGAAGACAACAACCTACCAGTTGATTCCAATCAAAGGAGGTGACTAGACTACTTGGAGGGGGTACCATAAGAACGGGAGAATTAACCCCTTGAGTTACGAGAGTGAGAGGATTTTCCTCCTGTCTTGATGGAACAAGAGGGTTGCCCCCAAGCTCATTGGAATCTGAAGAAATGAAAAGAACCTAAGTGGTATCATAGTCACTCTCTTCAGGAATGGTACGATTAATTGAAGGTGAAATTGGGTCAACTATTACCTCAACCTATTGATGTGGGTTGGGTATAGACTCATGGGATTCACTTTTAGAGAGAGTTGGTTTTACCAGCGGTTGATTTGAGTCAGTCAATTCATCAACTAGTGAAGGATTTAGGGAGAGTTTCCTATAACCAGATGGAAGTCACTGTGGTGAAGCAGGATAATTGTCCAACACTTTTTTGGCTCCATTCAGATAGGGACAAAGGTGAATAGGGTGATTCGCTTCACATAACCTATAGGGAAACTTAACATTACCCTTCTTTCCATGAACTTTACTACCACTAGTTGATGGTGTGTCACTAGCATGATCTCCAGAAGTTGATGACACAGGATAAGGTGAACGAGAAGACCATTCTTCTAAGATCTGAGGAATATCAGGAAAACATCGAGGAAGATGGATATCAAACTTTGTGAGGCTTGATGGATGTTTTCTCATCTAATGTTGCGTTCAAAGGAATGGATGCTTGGTTACCCCTCTGCTGAATTTGCTTCTTCTTCTTATTCTTCCCTTTCTTCTTCTTCTTAGCCACCTGGTTACTAGTACTAATACTTTTACCGGGCGAAGATGAATATGGGGGGGAAGAAACAACCGAGGAAGAAGGCAAAGGGTCAACTTTAGGATCACCTAGAAGTTGACTTTTTCCCATTGAAGGAGTACTCCATTGCGGAGAAATCACGATATTTTGAACCAAGGAGGTTGAAAACAACCATACTGGAAAGCTAATGGTAAATCCTGGAAGGGACAATGTAGCCATGTAAGGAGCAGCAATATTTCCGAAGGAAGGAAAAGGAGTAGGATTCCCATCAAAAGGAATTCCTTGATCGGTGGACTTTGGATTTGTCACCATATGTTCAACCAAAGATCAAATAAGGAGCGAGAGTGGAGGATGTTATCCGCTGTCAATTAATTTATTTTAATCAAAGTAACATAACAAAATCAAAAGAGGGATAATCTAGGCAAAAGGTTTACCAAACAACCATGAACTGTAGAATACCTCTCGGCAAATCGATAAGTATGGGCAGGTAGTCTCCCCGAATGCTTTGTTCGGTGTATCACAATGTACAAGGTAGTTGACTCGGTTACCTAAGGATGGATAGAAACCTAGTGTTGTACTCCAATATATACACGAAAGTACGTGGATGCCCAATCCATATAACCGCTGTCTAATATAAACCCGCACAGTGTGAGCATTCCCATATACTTTACGTACTGTAACACCACCCTATATACCTGAAGGTATGTGGATGAGCTACGATATACTCATGTATGTGGAATGAGGTATCACTCTTGGGATGTATTACAGACAGGTTAGCAACAACTACTTTGTTTTACGATGCTGGAACATGTCTCTAGCCTAGATCTACAAAATGTTTTCCATTAGGTGACAATGCTCCATTAGGTAAATTCAGATAAATTTTAAGTTGATCTTCTTTAGAATTTTCCTTTGAAGGTTCACCACGTGATGTATTTTTTCAATTCCTAAAATGCAAGTAATATGATAAGCATTATTTTCATTCAATTGAATAATGAAAAACTTAACTACTAGGGATAGAGCAATTAGATCTTTGACAGGGAGCAAAGAGCACATCTAATGCAATTTCCCTACCTATTCCTTTCAAGCATTCATAGACTACAATCTGAACGATGCAAGTTTTTCTTTTCGAATCCCTTAATTTTATGATGAACAAAAATGAAACTAATGCACATACAATAAATTATTCTTTTCATAAGAACAAAGACTTTACAACAGTTTTGTTTCGAAGGAAAAGAAGACTTTACAACACTTTCTTTCGAACAAAGATTAATCAACTATATTCTAACTTTGGCTATAGACTGATAATGACAAATAAAACATTTAAGAAACATTATTCAATCAAATGAAAGTAGGGCTAGACAAGGAGATAGAAATTTGCTCTCTGAGACATGACATTCATTGATCAACCACCAAGCAATCAAATAGAGGAAATTTGGTAAAAAACTCAATCCGAAGGTGAAAAGTTTCCCTAAGGTTGACCAACGTAGGTCAAAGAGAGCCTAACTGTGATGCAGAGTACTGTATCTCACTCAAAGGTGCTCTAGAGAGCATTGTCCCCTAACTAAGCCTGCGCTGATTCCTGAGAGGCCATTCAAGAGTCATCTAACCTCAAATTTTGGTGAAAATTCAATGCAAATGAGCTAAAATACTGTCACTGAAGACAAATAGGGTCTACAAGAATGTCCTCGGAGGTGGATAAGCTACTAGAAAAGGTGATAGTTCCCTAACGGTGTCCCCAATTTGTTTTGGAGAATTTGATATCTACGGATAAATACTAATTCTGTAGATAAGTAGCTGCATCTAGAACAACAGTTTAAAGTGTTTTAGACTTTCCTATAAGTAATAGATAAGATGAGAAATAGAAGACCTACTTGTAGTTCTGCTTTCCTCTCATCTCCCTTGTATCAATTCCGTCACTCCCTCCCGTACTTAATCCACTTGAGAATACCCTGTAAACACAACAGAAGACAAAGAAGTGATCAAAGCATACGATCTATTGAATACAAGTGAAAGGAATAAGATACAATTCACACATATAAGCATTATGAAACAATACAAACATATGGGAAAAAGGTTCAAACACTTTATTAGATAGAAGAAGGAATTACAACCATTGGTGTCTGATTCAAAGCCATTCCTCTAGCTTGGATCCCATCCACATCACATCGAAAGCATGACAAAATTGTAACATTACAATACTTGCTTCAAAGCCAAATCTCATAGCAACATTATCTCCATACAATTCAACATAATCCAACACCTGGTCACTTAGATGAGTGGTCAATTTATAGGAAGATGAAGTAGGTTTTGTCATTAATGGTGGTATTGAATGGCCTTCCATACCTAGAATTAGTTCCATGGAGGAAGGGATGAGAGGATAGGATGCACCTTAACTCATTCCTCATCCATTTTCGAGCTCATAGGAGTTGACAAGTGAGGAAAACCTTCTACATGACTCCAAAAGATTAGAATATTCCCTAACAACTATGTGAATTTCGCTCATTCTCACCCAATGTAGGTGAAAGGAAGCCTAAGTGCTCTTCAGAGCACCCTCGCAGTGGACTCAACTGCTCTGCAACGCGCCTTCATAAGGGCTTACCTGCGTTGGTCCCTCTAGAGGCTGTTTATGGATGTTTTCAAGCCATGAAACTGTTTGGGAAGGAGGCATTCAAAGGGGTGACTTGTTTAGGGGATGAAGTATCTAAATTTAGGGTTTCATGAGCCCTAAAACACTGATCTGGATGTTGGGATTTGATGTTCCCAAATGGATCTATAACACCCATGATATGGAATTGACAATATCTAGGAGGCTTAGGATGCTCTCATGACAATGGATGCCAGCATCCAGGGATTACTTTTCTGAGTGCTGTGCTAACATCCCCAACATTTGAGCCACATTTTTATGCCCAGAGCCCAGGTCACTACCCAGAATTGAATGACACCTTTAGAACATGAAGATAACAAGGAAAGAACAATGCAAATGTAAATACTTTAAAAAGTCCTTAACTGGACCACTACTAGCCATGATAGTCATTTCGTCACAAATATCACAAATATGTAATCTATAGGTGTAAACAAGATTTGTAAGCATATAGGTGTCATACTTATCCGAGAATCAATATGAAGCATTGTTTCGTTATATCTTTTTATGCATTATCATTTATTAGGTCATAGATACATTTACAAGTAAAAACATGATGAGAGCGATCCATAGCCACGATCATAAAACATATACATAACCAACATAATAGCAACATAAATACCAAGGAAATTACAAACATATGATCCACATATAAACTAGTATAATACTCATAGAATTACCTGGAGAAATAACCTCATATTGACGATGCAAAATCTAAAGATTGGATGGGACTACCACTTTCCACCCGACCATAGAATCGTTGAGCTAAATCTCTCTTCAGCCATTCGCCCTATGCCATATTCCAAGCATTAATGTGGGACTCAAACCAAAAGAATCAACCACGTCATCCCAAGGCTAAACCACCTCACCATCATCAATAGAAAACAGGCTTTACCATAATCCATTTTGGATCATTAGGTAGAGAAAATAAACATGTAATAACATGATTTACCATGATCTCCACCAAATCACTAGGCTAAAAATCTTGGATGCCACAGGATTTCTCCACCTACACCATGAGAAATTTTCCTATCGCCTATTCTCTTAGGCATTACCGCAATCCACAGTCTGATCTAGGGATCACTAGGCCCTAAATTGAGACACAACGCTCTAGGCTTTATTGTATGTCCCACCATTCACTAGAAAGAATTCCTAGTCCCACTGAGGCAACAAAAAAATTTCGCTTTACTGCAAGCCACAGTCTCGTTCAAGGGTTACTAGGCCATGTGTTCTAACATTCAAAGATCCACCCCACTCATCTTCGAATCCATTCGACAATCTAGCTCAACCAAAACATGAGAACCCCATCACACCATAGCTATCAGAAAATGGCAAGGCTAGGCTGAAAACATTGTCACTCTTAGCAAAACCCATGCCATAAGAACAAATGAACCACATGCAATACCCTGCACACCAAATCTAGCAAGGAAAATAGACATGCAAATTGATACTTGCAAAGAATATTGTTGTAGTTGTTTAATCCTTCTCTTCCTTGCTTTCTCCTTCCTTCCTCTCTCCTTCTTTTCCTTTCTTTATCCAATGCCAAAATGCTCCAAGAATACTCTTAGTGTCCAAGAGTGAGAGAGAGAGAGATGTCGAAAACTGAACTGACAAAAGGTACAACTGATCCTCATAAGCCTTTTTATCAATTAGGCCTTTATTTTCTTCAATTTCCATTATTTCACTTCATTTTCTTCCTCACTTGCAACATGTGACGTTTCACCATCCTTTTCTCCTAATTTCCATTGTTTTCATAAATAAATGTGCCAAAAATGTTAGTTTTCCTTTCCAAAGCCTTGGACATTGCCCTTTTCAATTTCCTTAGCCATAATAAACCAAATGAACACCCACTAGGATGTTTTTCCCAAGATTAAGCTTGGAATAAGTGTCCCATAAATCATGGTTATTATTGTTTCCTTTATTAACTTTTATTACATGGAATTTTCGCTAGGGTTGTTACATTTTGATTATTCTTTGGTTAGCCTCATCCATCTCACATTAAAAATGGCTCATTCATGATATCTCCTTTGAGTACATATAAGCACTTGATGTGTCTAAGACATTATCCAAGTAATCAAAGTTTCTCTAAAAGTTATCACCCTACACTTGCAAGGGGATTTTTGAAGCTACACCCCCAACTACCAATCGCAAAAGAAATGTCTATAATATAAATATTAAATGGTAGGAAACATGGGACTAGATCCTTGAGTGTAAAATGGATTTAAGAGGTGATCCATTTGAGACTATAGATTTCTTCTGGTAGATGGTATATACATGTGATACCACTAGGAAAACCCATTGGGGTAGTGGATGCTTGTAGGAAATGGGGCATTCTACCTAGAGGGGTATTAAAAAAACCAAGGATTTTTTCCACACATATGATGGTTACTCTATAGTTTTACAATCAAAAGGAATGATGTCTTGATTAGAGTCGAAGGAAAAATGACTTCCATGTATTTGTTGTCAAATAATGGCCTTAATGTAACCCTTAGACTTCAATTATTGGTTTTTCATACTGTACCTAAGATTTAATTATCTTATAAGTGGAATCTATGATCATGCATAAAATTAATAATAGTCAACTATAAATCTTATATATAATACTTGGATGAGTGTAAGACTTTGGTATTTCGATAGTGATAGCTAGGTTTTCCATTGTTTCATCATTTGTTGTGATCATAAAGAGCCTTCTACTTTTCTGTTTAAATAAAAGGAGAACCCGTTAAATTCAAAAAGACTTTATAAGCATAAAATTGTTAAATTTTGATGAAATAATATGCAATGATTGATCTGGAATTTATTTCATGCTTAGTACTAGTTTTTCATCATTTTAAATAAATAAGGGATGATTTATGTCTTGTTTGTCTCTTGACACTCTTTCCTAAATTTCCCATTTGTAGGCATGTATAAAACCCAAGATGGTTATTGTAGCATTCATCTCATTGGTTCCATTGGTTCATTTTTTATTCATGTGCCTTATATTTTGTGCTAGATGTACAGGGAAATCTTTTCATACCTTTCATAACATTTCCATTTTTGTAGCAGTATGTATTACTATAATAAACTTTTCATCCAGTTCCAAATAACACCAGTTTTCTCGCAACCATCTCAGCAACCCTCCTTATTTCCTTAGTACCTAACCTTGTTTGCATGAGGACTGTAAAACCTTAGGCATGTGGGAGTGGTTTTTGGTACCTTCAATATCCTTAATTCATCCTATTTTTTCAGTAGATCCTAATCATCTCTCAAATTTATCTTAGTCTTATATGATGACCATAATGATAATTATGTTATTAATGCATATACAAAGAGACCAATGTGTATAGATCAACTATCATTCATAAATGTTTGTAGGTAATGGTCATATGAAAAAGACCACCATGAGAAATGGTTAGCACAATATATGTAGCTATTGTACTATTGTTTCCTCAGTTTATTTCAATTTCCCATTGCAAAAGTGATAGGTTTGGAGACTTTTGTTGGACTAAGATGATATTTTACAAGCCATTTCATGATTTGCATTGAGATATTGTTGTTTAATATGATGAAATCATGTAAAATTGGGAAATGCTTCCTTATAATTCTTGGAATATTGATCGTAATCGAATACCTCTAAATGATCCAACTTAATGTCAATATCAGGATGAATATTTTCTACATGTACAGAGAGATTGTATCAAACATGATTGGGAGATAATTTCATGTTTGTACGAGAATAAGTTTGTAAATTACAATCAATTTGACATGATTGGATTTATGGATCGTCATTTTTGAGAAATTGGAGATCTAACTTTGCTAATGAAGAGACATCAAAATGCATAGCGAACTTCATATTTGATAATAAAAAAAGGAATGCAATCATTACCATTGAATATTTAAACAACCATTCATTTGAAAGTTTAGAAGAGAAGTAAAAATTAGCATATAATAAAATTACTTAAAATTACAAAGGAGGTAGCAACAAATAACCCTTGAATACCATTATCGAAGGGACAATAGGTACTAGAAAGTCGTAGCTGATTGGTGCTACTGAAGAAGTGACTCAAAATTTACTCTCTTCTTAACAATGACTCCTTTCATATTTTGGCACCTATTGGCTTTGCAACATTCAACATATATACATCAACAATATAGTTTTCTCCTTATATACCAGTAAAGGATATTACCACTTTATAAGTGTCACACTTGATTACATTACAAGGCAAGATGTGACATGTTAAACACATCATCGTTGATTAGATGCATCTTATAGGGGGAATTTTGTTAGCATAGATTGATGTTTTCTTCGTTAAACTTTTCCTAAAAATTAGGTTGTTTATTTTGGACGTAAATTAGTTATATTGGTAGGTGATTTCGAAAAAATGAGCTCATCATATGTATAGACCTACATATTCATGTCAAGGTAATGCAAAATAATTAGAGGTTTCATTCACAATTATTGTAAATCTTAATATAACATTAAGGAAATATGGATATAGCAATAGAAGGCTAGAAATTACTAATGAAAGATATATATTATAGTTTGGATTCTTCAACAAAATAGTTATTTATTAAGGTTATACATTTATTTTCAACAAATCATGATGTACACAATCACAATAAGTGTTGTTTGATATCGCTAAATTTTGTTGTTGCGCATAGTGTTCCTACAAAACTGGATAGCAACCAGTCCATGGGAGAATGAGGATGTATAAATGTTTTAGTAAAATTTGATCTGTATGTTGATGTTCTATGGGATGAACTATTACCTCATACTCCTTGTATTATACCTATTGAAATGTTTTATGTGTCATAAAAACTCCATGTTAACCCAAATTCCCTTATTAACCCCTAGATATTCGCTGATTACATTTTTATTGGTATATTTTTATGTAGAATAGAACCCCTCAATGGTGCCATTTTATTATAATTATGTTCTTTGTCTCCTATATATATACCAAGGATACCTAGTCGTAGGATCATCAAATATTGCCTTGTTCATTATATTATTTGTACAAGGAGGTTTATAGCTTGGAGTGAACTATAATTATTGGTTTCTTATCAATTTTAAGGTGCAAGCATCATACCATTTGGTATCAAATATCTTGATCCTAGGGTTTTTTAACTTCAAATACGTCATCATGAAAATTTTTCTATAACATTTTGTTGATGTAGTTTCAAATGGTGAAACCTATAGAATGTGGAGAAAGCATCCCAAGGATTATGTATTTCAATTTTTAGTTCTTGATTCACTATAATTTCAGTGATATGGTCCAAGGAAGTTAGGGTTTCATAAGGCTCGTAAATGTAGTATTAAACAAGTCAGTTTGGAATTTTCGCTATAACGTATTTTATGTCAAATTCTAGAGTCTAAAACTTTGTCCACATTGAGAAGACATAATAGTTAGCATTTTTACTAATTCAAAATTATTGGTTTGATATATTTTTGAAAATTTCTATAAGCAATTTAGGGTTTTTGTATGATCTAGAATTCAGTCTCAAATATGTTGATTTGAAATTTGTGTAATATATTTATTTCTATAAGGGTTCATAAATTGAGACATGGAACAAGTTAAGGATACCTCTTTAGGAATATTTGATTCCATTTCAATAAGTTGGTTCACTATACTTTGGGATTTATACCGTATGGAAGCTAGTGTTTATGGATAGTAAAGAAATAAGTTTCAAATATGTTAGCTTGTTTTTTCTTTATATTCTTGTTTGGAAATTTTTAGACTGCGAAATATTCATGGATTTTAAGATACACATAGAAGTACATTAGGTACAGGTTATATAATTATATTTTAGTAATTAGACACATGGCACTCTATACAAGTTTGCTCATGTTAACAAGCCAAAAAAATCAGTAGGTTTTGGAAATGTTATTATAATGTTGACTTGGCACATTAGATTCACACCTATGGACGTGAAGAAAATACATATCAAAGTATTGTAGAACCGTTTTTTCAATCTATAAGACCTCAATTCTCAAAGGTATATGAATAAGTTTTACTCACTCTAATATTCCATAAATTAAGGTATGTAACTGACTAGTGACCTAACTATTCATTAGAATATAGGGGGGATATTATTAATTTGAGAATTACTTCAAAGAATGTAATACACAAATTAAATCTACTAAATGTGCATCCTTGACTCGTGGCGAAAGTGAAGATTTGGAATTTAGGTTGTCTCAATTAGAGAAGAAAGTTAATGATATGAATGGTAGTATGTTGAATAGGGTGGATTTCTTAGGTTCTCAAGAAAATATTAAGAGAGAAATAGGAAATAAGATGAATGAGAATAAGGAAGAAATCCAAAAATCCATGATTTCCATGGAAAATATTCTTTTGGAGAGGGTTCCTAAGAGGGATGTGGATATCCAAGGAAATTGTGAATATAAGTAGAATAATGTTGTTGAGAATCAATCTCAATTAAGAGCATGTTATCATAATTAGAGAGCACAAATTTTGAAACATAGAACCACAATCATGAATTTTAATCTAAGATCCACATCATCAGTGCTTCAAGTAAATACCAAGTAATTACTACATTTCAAATATTTAGATGATGAAATTTTAAGATAATGATCCTATAACATGGATATTTTAGATTGGGCAATACTTTGATCTACACCAACTAGCACCCTTACAAAATGTAAATGTTGCATCCATGTTTTTAGAATAAGACAAAAATGTATGGTTTAATGACATTGTGAAAGAAAAATGGATTTTTTCTACCTTGGTCCATTTTTACGAAGGAATTAATAATATGAAATGGGGATATTAAGAGCAACACATTCTTTAGTCGATTGATATATATTGAACAAAAAGGTCTAGTTACAAAGCATAATCAGCAATTCCAAAAATTGACTCTCAGAGTAAGCAATATTTCAGAGGATAAATTGTTAGACTTATTTATGAGAACTTTAAAGGAAAGCATCTAACATGAGGTGTGTCTCTTTGAATGTAAATATCTAGTGCAATCTTTCATTCTAGCAAGGGAAGTTGGAAGAAAAAATATGGCCACTAGAAATTTGGTCACTAATAACTGTAGAGTAAGTAAAGCTCCTTTTCCTAAACCAACAGGGTTGATTCCTAAAGAAATGAATGAAAGAATATTTAAGAGACTATGTTTCAACTATGAAAATATGTATAGTGAAAGGCATAATTGCAGTGAGGAAATTATTTGACATAGACTATGAGGATGAAGAAGATCAAGGGATGGAGACTTCACAATCTGTAGTGCTAGAAGAAACTGCTTCAATAATATCTTGTCATGCATTAGTTGGCATCAATAGTCCACAAACCCTTAAGATAGAAGGATATATCAAAATACTAAAGGTAACAATATTGATTGGTTCAGATAGTATCCATAATTTCATCAATTAATAATTGAAAAAACATCTTAATTGCCTAATACACCTAATACTAGAATTTCAAGTGGCGATATAGATGGAATTACCATAATTTTTTTATGGAAGTGAAATAAGATTGACTTAAAGATGGGGAATTATTTATTGGATAGTTCCATTATTTCAATCCAAAAGTGAGTTATGTAGATGTTGTATTAGAGGTCCAATGGTTACAATCACTGCGGAAAGAAGCCCTTAATTTCTAAGCTTTTTTCATGAGATATTTCTCAAAATAAAGGAAGATTCAACTTAATTATATCTAAGGGAAACCTAGTAAATTGATAAGCTCTAATATCATGAAAATAATTCTAATAGAGGACACCAAGGTGTAGCTGCACAATTATGTTCATTATATGTTCAAACATCTATATCCTCTACTCTAGTGGATCTCCAAAACATTATCAACAAACATGTTAATATGTTTGGAGAAATTCCTAATGGTCTTCCACCTATCTGAGATCATGACCATGCTATTCATTTAGAGCCTTGAAGTGTACCACTTAAAATTAGGACTTTTGAGTATCCACATGCACAAAAGAGTAGGGTTGAGCATATGGTTCCACAAATGTTAGAGGCAGGAATCATTCATCATAGTGAGAGTGCTTCCTGTTCACCAATGGTGATGGTTGTAAAATAATATGGTTCATAGCATATCTGCCTAGACTATTGACAACTCAACAAAATGACAATCAAAGATAAGTTTTCTATTCCATTCGTTCGTGGATTTTTAGATGAATTGGATGGAGAAATATTCTTTAATAAGTTGGATCTTCATTCTAGATATCATCAAATTAGAATGAGGGAAGAATACATTCCCAAAGAAATCTATAAAGCACACAAAAGTCATTATGAGTTTTTGGTTATGTCATTTCGACATACGAACGCAACTTCAACATTTCAAAACTTGATTAATTCTTTTTTGAAACGCTTCCTTTAAAAATTAGTGCTAGTATTGTTTGATGACATACTAATTTGGAAACAATCTTGGAAAGAATATGTACAACATTTTGATAGGGCCTTTCCACTATTAGAAGATAAACAACTATACACAAATCCTTCCAAGTTTGCCTTTGGGGTCCAAGAACTATAATATTTGGATCATATTTTATCACAAAATCGTGTCAAGGTGGATCCTACCAAAATCAATGCTATGAGGCAATGACCAATCCCCAACAGCCTAAAGAAATCCATAGTAGTCTTATGATTGATAGGATATTACAACAATTTTTTCAAGAATTATGGTCAAATAGTAGAACTAACAAAATTATTAAAAAACAAAGAAATTTCTTTGACTAAAGAAGAAACCAAAGAATTTGAAGAACTTAAATGAAGTACTTGTACAAATCATGTATTGGAAACAATTGAGTTTGAAAAATTATTCATTGTGAAGTGATATGCCACAATCCATGGAATTGATGAGGTTTTGATGCAAGATGGAAGCCCCATTTTTTTTTAAAGTAGTGAAATTAAAGGAAAAAAACTACCAAGAGTCATTTATGAAAAATAAATGTTGGTAATACTACATGAAGTTAAGAAACAATGTACATACCTAATAGGAAGACACTTCAGAGAAAACGAATATGATGATAGTCTAAAGTACTTCTTAGAGAAAATACTATCATCAAAAGAGAAATAAAAATGAGTAAGAAAGATGTTGGGTTATGTATTTGAAATTATCTACAAAAATGGAAAACTAAATATTGTGGCATGAGAATATATGGAAGAACCAAGGATAGAAGGGTAGTAGCATGAGAATATATGGATGATCATTCAATAGGTACACAAGGACCCTAATGCAGTAAAAAAAATTACATGGAAAAATGATATGTTATGGTATTATGTTTTCTTATAATTATGAAAGAATTCTCAATTCAAATAAAAGGTCCTAATGGAATTACACACCTCTATAGGAGGACATTCAGGGTTCTTTAAATCATAACACAGGATTAAGAAAGTTTTTTTTTGGGATTGTCTTAAAACAAATGTGCTAAATTTTAGGGTAGAATTTGTCGTAGGCCAACAAAGTAAATCAGAGACTATCAAAACCCTAGGGATCCTTCAACCATTAATCATACCAAGCCGACATTGGGAAGAAGTTTCAATGCGTTTTATTACATTTTTCCTCAAATATAAAGGAAAGGATGTCATTATGGTAGTGGTGGATCAAATGAAAAATATACACGCTTTAGCTCTCCTTCTCATCCCCTTAAAGTAGGTATTATGGAATAATAATTCATTAAAACATTCCAAAAGCTTCATTGAGTACCAAATATTATTTTTAATGATAGAGATCTAATTTCCAATCGAAATTTTTTGAGTAAAATATTTTCCTATTTCCTATTCAATTGATTGACAACTCATCTTACCATCTTCAATCTGTTGGGAGAATTGACACTATGAGTGTTTTCTAGAAGGATATGTATTTATCTTTGCATCTACAAAATAGAAAAAATGGGTCTAATTGTTTCCCTTGACAGAATGGTTGTACAACACATTCTTCGACACTTCATAAAAAATGTCACCATTTATGAAACTTTATGGATATAATCAAACTAATAAGAATCTCTCAAACTAATGAAGCAAAACATAGCAATGACACAAAATAAGATGAAAGAAAAGGTAGATCAACATAACAATGAAGGGAATTTGAAGTGGGGGATTACATATTTGTGAGACTACAACCATATATATTGATGTCCCTCAAGCATCAAAAGAAGAACAATAAATTAGGTCCAAGGTATGATGGCCACAATAATGTGTCATAAAGGATTGGAAGTATGGCATACATATTGGAGATGCCTTCATCTTCACATGTACATCCCGTATTCCATGTTTCTTTCTTAAAGAAGGCCATCGGTGATAAGGTCTCTGCCCAAACTCTTTTACTCAATATTAATCAACAAGGGTAAACAATACTAGAACTAGAAACAATGACTAAGAAATTGAAAAATTGAGCAATTACTAAGTATCTTATCAAATGGAAGAACCTACTAGTGGAAAATGCAACAAGGGAAGATCGGTTTCATGCAGAAACACCAACAGATAGTCAAATGTTGTGAGAAACACTTCTTTGAAGAGAGGCGGGCGATATTAAACACTATATAAGCCCCATGTTAAGCATAAAACCGATTTTTAAGCCCTAGATATTGAGTGGTTATACTTTTATTGTTACACTGCTATATATCCTAGAACCCTTCATAGTTCCATTTTATTATAATTGTACACTTTGCCTCACATATATACAGTAAGGAGACCTACTCTTACCATCATCAAATATTTTCTTCTTCAATTTATTATTTGTAGACGGAGGTTCCCCCCTTCAAGTGAACTGTAATTATTTGTTTCTTATCATTTTTAGGGCGCAAGGATAATAACAAAAGAGATCATAATAGATAAATTCCATTCAGGCTTACTTTGGATGATCAATTCATAGCTTCCAAGGATTGACACAAGAGAAGAAAACTATTAGTATCGAAGAGGGAGAAAACTATTAGTATTGAAGACGAAGAGCTGCAAGGTCTCACATTTATTTCATAGTGCTCAATTTCAATCCTCATATGGCTCAATTTCAATCTTCATTTCCATATGATCGAGACAAAAAGATGGGAAAGTGTGTTAATGTATCTAAGAAAAAACCATAAGAAGATATTAAGATCAATTATTATGTAATTTATGTGTTTTTTAATATCTTTCTCATATCACATCTAAATGATATGATGCCATATATTTCTTATCTAATATATTAATTATTTTATTTTGTTCATCACTAAACATTTTT